>AFBI03000024.1:0-244889 GCA_000230595.3 Edhazardia aedis USNM 41457 | reverse complement strand
CTACCACAAAGTGTGTTTAATATTCCTTTGATATTCATGATTTTTATCTCGATAGTGTATAATATTTTTATACAAAATTCGCTTTTTTAAAAAATATTTTATTTGACTTTAAAAAAAAATTCTTGAATTTTATCATTATGGTTGGAAGTTCTGGGTCGACCTCGCGGTCTTCCCAGTTTCCTATCGTCAGATGAATTTTGATTAAAAATAAAAGACATTTTTTCTCGTTTTTTTATTTAACGAAGCTTTGTTGGCCTTTTCTTTGATCAAAAAAGACCAATCATAATTTGATTAGAAAAAATCACAAAATCAAAATTCTTTCATTTTTGCTTATCTGCAAAAATTACACCAATAAAGATCAATAATGATCAAACTTCAAATGCATATTACAACCAATAAAAAGGAAAAATGACAAAAATACATTTTTCTTGATTTTTAAAGATTTAAGATAAAAAAAGACCAATGAAATGAAAATATATTTTCAAAAACAGTCACCATTTCCTATTATTATATTTACGCTATTTTAAGAAACAAAATTTTAAATTCAACATTCAAATCATTTAAAATTGCTAATATGAATCATAGTCGTTATAAAAAAAACTATTCATTGATTAATATATATTAAATTCAAATAAAAATTTCTATATCGAAATTTTAAAGTCGACTAATACATCGATCTATCTTTATACCTGAATTTTATGCGTGATTCATCGCTTTTTATTTTCAATAAGTGAAAAAAAACATAATATTTATTAACAAATATGCATTAAACAACAACAAAATAGATTATATAGTTTGATTATAAACTTCCAAATCAATTTTATAAAAATTTTGATCATTGTACAATCTTTCTAAAATATTTTTTGGATCTTAAAGGTATAATAGTAGTAGAACCATTTTTAACTAGCTAAACATAATATTAAAAAACGATACTGTTTTTGTTAAAAGACATACAATTTTTCTATGCTGCTATGAGTATATAGCTTTGAGATTGATTAAATGTAGAAATAAAAAAACGTATAATATTTGAAATTATTTTTATTATGTATAATTTTTAATGTATTGACATAATCGAATAAATAAAGATTTAAATTTGTTTTCGTGATTGGTTTTCAATGCAATAATTCGCCTCGAAACTTTTTATATAATACAATTTTACTAATTTATCTTTAAAATAGAGATTGTTATCTGAAGAAATTTCTTAGATTATTTTTATGTATTTAAATATAAAAACAATCACTGCTTACTCATAAAAAACGTTTTTGTTTGTGCTGACCAGAATCCATAATATGCAATATGATATAAATTTTTTTATGTGTTATCAAAGAAAGATATTAAAAAAAGCAAAAAAAAATAACACATGAAACGTATAATTTCATTAATTTTTTTTTATAAGAATTTTTTTCGTTGTAAGCGTATAAAAAATCATTTCGTTGTTTTTGATATTTTTAAAAATCATTATGAATGAAAATAAATTACAGAATAAATATGTCTATACAAATATTTTTAATTATTTTATAACTAAAAAAATTAAAAATTATGATAATGGTCATTTATATTTTCTACTAATCTTGCTACTACTTTTAAAAAAATTGACATAAATTTATCAAATATATAAAAATATTCATGATAATTGTTTTTTATATTTAATTTAATTTATTTTTAATTAGCAGATTCAATAAAAAAAGTTATCGGTTAGTTTTATGATTGCTACAAAGTTTTTATGAAAAGTATTTAAAAAATTAAATTTTTAAAAAATATGCATAAAAACAATACTATTAATATTTTAAACTTGCTTAATATGCTTGATTTAATTATATTTTATAAATTTCAACAGACTAATTTGTTTTCAAAGGATATAATCGATACAATTTGCTAATAATGTAGACTTCAAATTCTTCAATATTGTTACAACATACATTACTTTCTTAATTTCAGGATCTTGAACCATTTTTTTTATACAATATTTATATCGTTTGTATTTTTTCGTGGTTAAAGGAAAAAAGAAAAATATACATATTCTATTACTAATGAAACTAAGAAAATAAAAACAACTATAAAAATAATATAACAAATGATATTTTGGAAATTGAAAGATTAGGAATATGTGTTTTAATCACAAAAAAATGTTAGATAGATAGTAAAGATATGTGCCAGTATTTAAATTTTAATTATTAATAAATGTTCCCCAGATACTTTTAGCGAAAAAAACGCAAAATACCACAGTATAAAAAGTATAAAATACGAATTTAGCCATAGTAATTAATCACTAATGTTTCAGATATATTGACAAAAAATCTTAATGTGTTTCTGGTTTAATAATTTTATCACATTTGCTTCAATATATGAGTAATTTTTATAAAAATATGCATTTTTCATTAAATTATTGCTTGTATTGATCTATAATTTGTTTCAGTCTGTAATATAGTTTGATTGATTATATACTATGTAAAAAAATGTTTAGAAATCTATTTAATCAACTCTTGCAGAAATTTTTTATTTGTTTTTTATCTGATGTGTTGTGATAATAATCTTTATATTTGAACGTACATTTAAGTAACAAAATCGATCATAGAAAAATCTATATAATTTAAGTCTTTTGATAATATAATTTTAATGAAATTTATATCGTTATCATTGAGAACATGTATTTTTAGGCCAAGTGATTGAGATTAAATAAAAAAAACAGAGCAATTACAACTAGGTAAAATAATAAGCTAAGCTTAAAATAATTTTCAAATGATAAATATCAATTTAAGGTCTTTTTTGTAATTATTGTGTTATTGATTGTTTATTCAACATAGAAAAGTTTGTACTAAATTTATTATTGAATAAAACGTATAGTAAAATATTGATTATATGAATTGTTCATTCTTATGCGAATGTCAAAAAACAAAGACTTGTAAATTTGCAAAAATATTTCAAATTTTGTAAGATATTATGCGAAATAATGTTTTTTTGTCAAAATTTTTAAAAAATCATGATTTTACTTCAAAAAAAGTAACATTTACTTAAGTATTTGTGGTTTTAAATAATTTTTTTTAGCTTTTTTTTCAAAAACAAAAATTTTGATTTCAAAATTAATAAGCCTAAAATTTAACCTTTCTCGTAGTTAAGCATCCTAAATTTTCTTATAAAATAATTCAAAAAAAAATGCGATATTTAAATATACATAAGATTATAATGCAGATCATAAAATAGAAATAATCTAATTTTTATGTAATAATTAGAGATCAGCTGCTTTACATGTTTCAAAGAATTTAATATAAATTTAATCCTTTTATTTTGTTAATTTGGGGATGAAATCGATGCATTTTATGAAAGGTTATATTTAAATAGACAGAAAAGACTTATAAGTAATAGATGTAAAATGATAATGATATTTAGTAGAAATCGAAAAATAGCAATAAGAATAATTTTGGAAAATGTAAAATGGTTAAAAAAACGTGATTTATACATGAATCACACAAGATAAATCTTAATTTTAAATTATAAATTTGGTTATGTTTTAGTTTTTTTTTGCCTTACTTTATATTTTTTGTTTGTCTCCTCAAAGACTTCTTGTTCGTGAGCTTCAATGACATATTTAACGTCTTAAAACTTTAAAAAGCAGAACAACAAATCCGGAATTTCTTTTCTATTTAGAAATTAAAACACTGGGGTTGTCCATATTGAATTCGTTTTTGCTATTGTTCTGATTTTTAAACCATGGTCTAATGAAAGCAATTTTATTGGATGATCTTGGGCTATACTTGCTTAAAGAATGGATTATCAAAGTTATAGAGCAATCGGAGTACTTAATTTTAACTGTGTTAAAATAAATTTAATGTTTTAAAAAGAAATTTTTTATATTAAAAATAATATTATAAATATGCTAAAACAGAAATACACATGGCAATAAATAAGATAGATCTCATGTTGTTACCTAGTTTCATTATATTTTCAAAGATATAATACAAATAAAAAAGATTTCGTAAAATTACATTTTTGACGTATGAAAGTATCAAATAAAATATTTATGTGTAAAAATCTACTAAACTATCTATACATTAATTTTTATGATATATTGCATAGTTGTCAAATATATTTATCGTGAACAACCATACTAAAAACCATTGACTATTTTATATAAAGCTGAGCCCTTTCATATTTCTTTTCTGGAACAACGTTTTTTTTAATAATTTCTTTTAAATTTAATCGACAAAAAAAGAAAGAAATACAGGGAACCAACAATTTGAATGGTAAATATAGCAAGTAGCCATAGCAACCGTGCAATAAATAAATACACTTGTATATCTAAAACTTCTTTTAATTTTCATGCTTTTAACAAAAGTATTTACTTGGTTTTTTTTATTATTTTCTTGGTAACATCTCTATAATACGTATGTTCGGATTTCTCTAGCTTTTTTACTACTTTTTTTTCTAGTTTTGAAGTAATTATTAACTCAAGTTTGTTTTTTTGCAGCTGTAAATGCTATTCACATTAACGAAATATCTATCAATCGATGCATGAATAAACTGTTAATTAAAATGAACACTTAAATTTTCATTTTTATATGTACATTTAAAGCTGATTTATGTAAATAGAACTTTCAAATGGCTTAAAAATATTTGTATATAATGTAACGAGATAAAAGATTTCTGCACATCCAAATAAATTTAAAATACTTCATGCTCTAAATGTTTATGAAGGAAACGATTGTGGGCAATAAATAGATACACCGATTAAATGTCAGTATTGTTTATAAAATTTATTATTTTATATTTTATTAATGGCGACTGAATCTTTTTCTGAGCATTAATGTTTAAATATTCGATTTGACAACTAAAATTATTCACCAAAACATTTTTTTGTCACTTCTATTTTATTTTATCGCTAATTAAATTATTCATCAATGTTAGACTGAAATTAATTGTATATTGTAATTTGTTGAATAATTCATATATTCTTTATTGTTTTTAATATAGATTTATATTCTTTTTTGGTGAAATTGCAACTTAATAACGCCAATTTTTTTAAAAAATTTAAAAAAATCACATAAATTGCTAGGCAATTTTTTTGTATTCTCTATGAAATATATAAAAAAAATACCTCGGACTTCAAATGTGAGTATCAATTATACACTAAAAATATATAAAGAAAATCTGTAGATGCATCTAATCTAAAGGACTATTGTAAACTTTTTTTTGATATATGAGTTGTCTTGTTATTGAACATGAAACATTTGTCTTGCATGTCTAAATTTGATTTTTCTTTACGGTTACATCAAGTCAAGTGCATTTTTTAATATATTTTTACATTAAACACATACTAAGTATTCTTACAATCAAAATAAAAAATTGGAAATAAACATATATAATGCATATTTTAAAGTTATATGTTTGACATATCATTATTTTTGACACAAAAATAAACACGAGAATAATTTTACAAATGCAAAAAATGAAAATTAATATTAAAAAGACATTCTAATTATTTATTTCGTATATTACAACATCAGAAAATATCGAAATTTTGATTTATTATACTTGAAAAAAAACGCACGATCATTTTAATTGCTAAATATGTTAATATAGCACAAGAAACTATTTAAAACGTTTAATATATTGAAATTTTACTTTTTGTAATCATTGCTCGGTAAGCAAATGCTATACTAGATCCAGCAAATAATATTATCGTGAAAAATGATTAATATATATATTTATCTAATTGATTTGGATTGTATTTATTTTAATTGATTCAAATATCAAATTGATGAATAATCAAGTAAATTAAGATGACCATTCTAGGTTGATAAATTAAACAAATAAAAATAGTTATACTATAGAAATATACGTTTCACTTTAGTTGCTATGAGTATAAATACTCACATTTAATTATTCAATGCCAAGATGAATAATTTTTTAAAAAAAAACAAAAATCAAAAATATTTATTTAAATAAAAATAAGATATCAATCTTATTATCTTGATCATGACAAATATATAGATAAAAAACTCAGAACAAACAAACAATTTTACAATAATAATAATTAAATTTAATTATATGCTAAATTCGGAAATTTACGAAAAAATATGTATTAATAGACATGTTATAATTAATTATATGTCATTTCTTAGGTATTACATAATTAAATTTAATTGAAGTACTTAATTTTTAGTTTGTTCCTTTTTTAAGAAAGCAAAAAATTGATTAATTTTCAGGCAATAAGCATATATTCAGTTTATTTCGAATATAATATGAATGGTTTGTATATTACGCTCATTTTTCAGATTATGTTTCAAGTCTGTTTCGCCACTAATAACAGAAGCATGGATTTTGTAGAAATATTAAATAGCAGTCTTTTTGAGCATTTTAATAATTCCGTAAACAAAAATATTCATTTGTATATTGGATATATGAAATTTTCTACTCTGAAATCGCTTTTAGAAGATGTATCTCCTGATGATTTCAACGAATTTGGCGAATTAATTTCTAGACACAATGAAAGTGCTTCAATGATATTGCTCATCTTAAAACTTAACCAATTTTTAGAAGATGCCAATTATTCAATTCTTTGGGACGAATTTCAAATATTTTTGAATGACGCTGTGAATCATTTAGAATATCTAAAAAGCATATTTCTTGTATCAAGAAGTTATTCTGATTATAAAAATTCAAAAAATTTATGCGATGCAAAGGTTGATTTTGATAAAAAAATTGATCAATTCTTAACAAAATTTGCTTCTAATCTAAAGTGCTATGATATCTTATTTAAATTAGCATTAAGAAAGTTTTTTGCGGGTGATTACGAGGTATTCGACTTTTCGAATATATCAAATTGTAAAGTGATAACAGTTGGAAAAATAATAGATCTTAAGATAACCTTTATTGATTTCCTGAGAATTTATCAAAAATTAATTTAGTATAAACATCGCAAATCGTGTAAAAATTTGATTATGCAACAAAACAAAAAATTAAATTGATATGTGAGAATAGAAAAATCAAGTGCTTCTAACTTTTGAGTTCTATATAGATAAACATTTTTTGAAAGATCTTTTTAGTGATTTCTATTTAATTTTTCTTCTGTAATAGACCCAATAAAAATTTAGATAAAACTGCATATTTATCTTTTTACTCAAATATAATTTGATAATAAACGTACTATTTCTCTATTGTTTGGGTTTCACAATGCATTTAAAATTTTTATCTAATCACATGAAATGGACAAAGATTATTAAATATATATAATAATTTGCAAAATGCCTTTATACTTTCATATATTTCATATTGATAGGGTAGAAGAATGTGCGTTTTATAAAAAAACAGTTTAAATTGAACAGTTGCAAAATCGAAATATATTACAGATTTTTCGATGTTTTTGATAAGATTAAATTAAAAAGTCCGAATTAAATGCGTAAAGTTTGAAGAACAAAAAAAATCATTATCATTATAAAATATGATATAAAAAACAAACTAAAATAAAACGAAAACCTGAAATATGGAACATTTAAAAGTCATTAAATAAAGAAAGAATGAAAGAAGAGTTGATAATATAAGTTTTGTGTTGACATTGCTGTTTTTGGTTTCATTTCCATGAACACATTAAATTTATATTTAAAATACATTTTTTCGATTTTAATTTATTTATTTAAGTTTAATCCAAGCATATTTTTGATCACAAATTTTTAAATTTTTATTTTTCCTTATCAACAAGTTATGATTTACATACAATCAGAAAATCACAAAATCCAATTATAAAACATACATAACAAATAATGAAAATTTTCAAAAATGCATTTTTTTATAATTATGAAAAAATAAAAAGTTTTTTAAAAAAACGTATGAAACGTAAATAAACAAATATTCTAGTAAAAGAAAAACTGTTTTCTATTTTTGTCCAAAGTTGTATAATAAATGTACGAATCAATTTTTTTACGTTCAATGATACTTAAAGATCCAAGAAATGTGAAGAAATTCAACCATATACCCGTTTTTCATATAAAAATTTCACAATATTATTTGTAATCTAGCATTTATATAAATACTAATCATATTTTAAATGTTATTGGTGATTATTGTGATATAAATATCACATATATGTTATTAATAAATTAGTTCTAAGTTAAATTGGGATTTATTTATTTTTAAATATATCTCCCTGTATATGAATACAATTTTTTAATGATTTAGAGTAATATATTTAGTTTGCGTGCAAAAAAAATTAATTAATATTAGTGTTTTAAAATTTAAATTATTGATTTTTAGAGATCAAAAAAAACTATTTATCATATAAAAAAATAATAAATATATATTAATAAATGTTTTTCTAGTAGAAGAGATAGCATTATTAAAAGATTAGATAAAAACAATAGTAGTAATAGTAATATTGATAGCAGTAGAAATGGAATAAAGGATCGACAATATAATATTTATAATATTAAAAATAAAATAAATATTTTAGAATTTTTTTTCAAATCTAGCACAGTTACATCTTTACAGGACTGTAGATATGAAAAGACCTAATAGACACATTTTGCTCTTGCTGTGTCACTGTTAAAAGGAACACGCTACCAATTTAACAATGTTTGACTTGATTTTCGCTTTAGTCATCTAATGACGCAATGTTTTTTTTTAATTTTTCTAATAGATATAAAATGTCGTGTTTTT
The DNA here is from genome assembly GCA_000230595.3 of Edhazardia aedis USNM 41457. Classification (NCBI taxonomy): domain Eukaryota; kingdom Fungi; phylum Microsporidia; family Culicosporidae; genus Edhazardia; species Edhazardia aedis. Next base: position 236,240 of record AFBI03000024.1, on the reverse strand, counting down.
GTGTTGATTTTTTTTTGAAAGGTGAAAACTACAAATACAGAGAGATGATTTATGTTTGCAATGTTTTATATGAAATCAAGTGTATTGTCAAAATAATAAAATGTCAAAAAAGTTATTTAAAAGCAAATCTTAAATTAAATAAGGAAGACAAAAATACAAAAATTTCTTATAGTTCTGATTTTAATACTTTTCCATGCTCTTCTAACAAGGACAATTTTATGTCGCATTCAAAGCTTAATTTATAAATTTAAACATGATTTTTTTATAATTTAGGAATAAAAAAAATAGATTATAAATATACACAGATGTTTTAAAATACTAATTTTAGCAAAAAATTAATAATTTAATAATATGATATTAATGCATAAAAAAATATTTATATATTCAAACTAATCTCAAAAGTGCTAAAATATAAAAAATCTACTTATTAATCAAGTGAAATGCCTTTATCTTGATTTTTACAATTTAACCGTATGTCTTAGTATATTTTAATATGATTAATCTATAATTAATTATTATTAGAATAAAATCTTATTTAGATACAAAAAAAACAATAACAACGTATTTTTTGTCATCATTTTATGACCTAAAATTATCCAATCAAATATAATGTGTAATTTTTTTCCAATATCATATAAAATCTTGAATAACTAGTTTTTTAAAAAAAATAATTATTGTTCAAAATACCACAATATAGATCAATATATAAATGAAATTAAATATACAAACATAAAGAACAGATTTATCTAAACTTTTATTTTATTTACAAATATTTCTTTACAGTTATAATTTTTTAAAATTCTTTATGTAAAACTATTTTTTTTCGTGCTCTTATATCGTAAATATTGACTTCATTGATCATTAAATTATATAAATGAATCATCGAGATAAAGGTAATAGCAGACGTGTTACATATTCGTTTCCTCTGGTGGAATGATGGGTAAAAGAAAACAATTGAGATAGATAATTGATATATAGTGATAAAAAGTATTAAAAAATCTGAATTGTTGCCTTTTTTTATAAAAAAAAGTTTTTATAATGTAATAAACATATTTTGAATTTATACTGAAAGCAAAAGATCAAAAAAACATAATCTATTTGTAAACTTTCGAAAAAAAACAAAAAAACCGAATGTTTTTGATAGAACTTTAACATATGTATTAAATCACTATATAATAATTTTTTCGATTCCAATAATCGGATAACTCAGCCTAACCAACATGGCACAATAATTACTACGGGACACATGCAGGTGCAATTTATATTGAAGAGATGAAGAAGAAATATTTGAACAGCAATTTAGACTTTCATTAATATTCTTCGAATAATAAATAGGGATATAATTATGAATTTTTTTAAGGCTATTTTATGATGATTAGTTTGATATTTATTAAGTAAAAAAAGAAAAATAGTTAGGTTTTATTTCAGATTATTTCTTTGACTCCTTTTTAAACACCGCTACTTAGATTAAACACAACAATTTGCTTCATTTATAATATTTATTAAGTTTAAAACAACATTTTTTAGCGACTTTGAAGATACACATTTTTAAACTGTAAATACCTAGTTTATTATGAAAACGAACGATTAAATTATTTTAAATCATCAATATATCAAAATGGTTTGTTAGGAAATTATTATTGCGTAATTGCTGTAACACACCGGCGATTTGGTGTAGTTACGCAGGCGTATTAAATAAAGAGAGGTAGACGAAAAAAGACTTGTTTTCTCATTTATTCTACTATTCGTCTTGGTGCCAATGGGATCACTGTAACACCCGTACCTTTCGCTCCTATATTGCCTTTGCTTTTGTCTCTCTCTTGGGGCTTATCTCAGTCTTTAGATAAATGCATCGGAGGAAACTTTGGGAGGGAAAACGTGTTTTTATGGAGGGAAAGTTTTCCTTTGTATTTTATTAAAGTAATACTTAAGAAATAAGATTTTCACTGTATTAAATATCAACTTTTTTAACATTAAAAAAATTTTAATATTATTTTTTTATTTATATTGAATAGAGCATTGTTTTTTTAGTTTAAATTTATATAAAGCATTTAAATTTGGAATTTTAGTTTTTTTATGCCTTGCCGATTTCCGAAAGGGATAAGTTAATAATATCATTGGTCTCACCATTCTAAAAGACATCTAGGTTGTTAAAAAAACAATTAATAATTTTTATGTAGATTAGGCTAATGATTGTAACTAATTTTTCTACATTATCATAATATTGTATATATAAGCTTACTGCTTCGTTTTTAAGAACTTTCAAACATCACAAATATAACTTTTTTTTGAAATTATCAAAATCTATAAAATAGGTTTAAATAGATAAAAATATATCTCATATTTCATAATCAAAATGTTTTGTTTTCGCATAAAGATTTTATTTTTTTAATATTTATTATTCTATAACATTATCTGTATTACTCCAGTATCTCAACCAACAAAAAATCACAAATATGTTTTAAAATGGATAAATATAGATATTATTATATAAGTGCTATACATTTTTTTAGATTAATAGTAGGTGTGATGAAAAATTGCTTTCTTTGTGTTTTGAGCTATAAATAATCAAATTTTCAAAACCACAAAAAAATCACTTGTTTTGTTTTACAATCAAAAAAATGATATTTATAAAGATATAAGGATTTATTGTAATCTATTTTAATTCTAAAAAAAGAATAATATATAAGAAAAAATATATTTTCCTAAATAGATATTCAATACGGAAAATTTTTTAAAAAGACTTAACAATAAAATATTCATATGAAATTTTTACGATGTTTTATGTTGTTAGAATTCAGTGAAAAATTTATTTTTGTAGATGTATTTTTTATTTAAGTAACGTCAAGATAAATTATTTTTTTCAAACTTAATACGCCTTACTGCATTTTTTTCTGCATGCAGTTTTTAAGTTGTTTTTTTCTTACTCATGTAATCTTTCTGGTTTTAAGTTGAAATATGAGTAAAATGTAGCTTAAAATGCAAATTATACGAACTAATCAAGATCATTTATCGTATATAAAAACAATTTGCACTGAAGAATGTTGTATATTATTTTTACGAGTAGTTATTTTCAGATGTTACAAATTGTAAAAGAAAATATGTCAATTTTTTTTAAAAGTTTTTCAATAACAAAAATAAATGCTTAAATACTCAATAGAAAGGTTCCTATACGGAGAAATTTACCCGATGTACCATCAATTCCAATTCTCTAAATATTTATTTGTTAATTATTCTCGCGTCGGAACAATTTGTACTTTCCCATAAAGAAAAAAATAAAGTAGATTAGTTTAATATCAGTTATTTAATATTTATTTCATTACTTATGATGATTTTCAAGATTATACAAAAGGCATATAAAAAAATAACAGACAAAAAATTTTAATTTTTCGGGTTCTTACTTTCAGATATAAACAGTGAATTTTTACAATATTTGTACAAAAATATTTTAGAATGCAATTTTAAAGTACATTCATCAGACATTAATATCTACATTTTTATATTAGATACTTGTAGTATAAACCACATTGAACATTAAGAATATAACTATTGAAAATTAACGAAGGTAAAAAAAAGAGCTTTAAGTATTTTCATTATTATAATAATGTTTAATGCTATACAGTATTTTCTCATAAATGGACTGATATTCATACTTAATAATGTTGTTTTTGTGGCTAAAAAGTCGTTTTGTACTGGTCCCTTTAAAGCTTTTATCGATTCCGCAATGTTGTGAACGAAAATGTCTTTAAAAAGGCATTTTTACAAAAAAAAACACAGCAAAAGAAAACTTCTTTTTCTAGTACCGTAATTTTTCATCAGAAATTGCAAAGTATTTTTTATAATCTTATTGAAAGCTAATCAGTACTGTGGCGGAAACGACATGGAAGCGAGTCACGCCTCTTGAAATAGTGATTTGATATTTAAATGTAATTTTATAAAAAATTCGCTGATAAACTAAAAAAAATATAACGTAAGGCTTAATATATATTATATAATTGTTAAATGTTAATTTTTTTTCTCTTCTTATATCCTGAGGGCAAAACTTTGAAAATCATTATAGTGTTTAAAATCTACAAATATTACACTTAAACCTTTTCCATTGTTATTCATCTAATTTCTCTACAAGTACTACAATATAAGCATTAGAAATAAGTTTTCTGAATATATTTTTTTATTTCTTATATTATATTTTTTATATTGGTGGTTTAAATACAAAATTATTTAACAATTTAACCTTTTACAAATCTATGTATCGGGAAACATGATTAAAATATATATTTATTTAATAGATTTAAGGTGTATTAAATTTAATTGACTCTGATATTTAATCGATAAATAATCAATTAAATGTTAATGACTAGTCTACGTTAATTTATAAATCAAATAATAGTTATAATTTAGAAACCTAAGTTTGATCTTAGTTACTATTATTATAAATACTCATATTTAACTATTCAATGCCAAGATGAATAATTTAATAAATAAATCAAAAACCAAAAATGTTTATTTGAATTATATGAGATATCATCTCAGTATTTTGACCAAGACAAGAACATATTGTAATAATTTTTTAAAGAAGAAATATTTATACTTGATTTCTATTTGCTAAAAAAAAATATAATAATAATATAAAATAGTCTCAATCTGTTTACAACAGATTCATCATCATATTCAAATAAATTTGGCTAATTAAATTGTTTATTGATTACATAACACACATTTTTATTTCATTTAATATACAAAGAATATTTTAAAATAAGCATTTAAATTTTCCGCTTTTTTTAAAAAAATGAAATTTGTGTATGTTGTTTCCATTATTCAATATTTTAATAAATTAAGATGTTCAGAGAAAGAAATTCATGAATCTGACTCGAATATAAAAGAAAAATTTTATGGTCCAACGTATACAGAATTTAGAGAAAGTTTCGAAAAAAGATTTAATGAAATTGTTAGAAAGTACATTGAAACACAAGATTTCTACAAAAAGCTTAAGAAGACAAATGATGCAACTTTCCATGAACTTAAAAGTTGCATTGAAGCCGAAAAAGAAAGAATATTTATAATCTTATGTTGCTTAGATCATTTTAGAAAATATGATAAAGACGGTTATTATACATTTTCCTCAGGAATCGAAAAAATATATGTTGGATTTAGAGGTTTTATAGATAAATCTAAGGATCATTACAATTATTTGGCGTACACATTACTACTTGAGAATAGTCAAAACTATAATATGTTTTTAAATTCTCCAAGAGTAAAAATACAAAAGGATTTATTCGAGAGTTGCTGGGTTGAAGTAGCGAAAAAAAATTATATTTACAAAAATGTTAATGTCCAACATTTTTTTAAGGAAAAAATGGCTGAAACTTTTTGTGGGAATAGTGAAATATTTGGCTCTTCTTTGTTAGCAAACAGTAAGAATGAGTTTATAGGGTATATAATAGATATAAAAATTCAATTTTTATGCCTTTTATATCTATCCATACATGATTAGGTGTTTTTGTCGCGATTATAAAATTAATCGAAGCTTGAACATGTTTAAAAACTTAAATAAAATTTTGGATTCTTAAAAAAATTTTTCATATTTTTATGTTCATCACTTCAAATAACACAGTTTATGGATAAAATCTTTGACTTAAAATGATTACACAGAATTTTAGCTAAAAACTTAAGATTCATGAAGCTTCTTATCCAACTTTCACATATTTAAAATCAAAAAACTTGTAAAAAATTAAAGCATTAATTGTGCAAAGGATCTTTAAATAAATGTAATTTAGTTCATCCGATTTCTGAAATCTTCTGTTTTCATTGGTTTTATAAACAAGTCAATATAGCAAAGACGAAAATCAACATATCTTTTTATTGATTTTCATCTGTAAAGCCTTTTTAATGCTTATTTAAACATGAGAAAAATAATAAAAACTATATAAAGAACTTAATTTTAAAAAATCTAAAATCAGGTATAAGTACTTAATCAGCTATCACATAATAATTAAAATAAATAAACAAAAAATTTTGTTTTTTCAAATTATTAGAAATGATTTTAGCATATGAAAATTGCGTATTTAGTTTAAAATTTTTGTTAAATAGTTTATTCCTTTACAACATAGATTTAGCGCATTTTAAAAAATATATATACATTCAATAGCAATTAAAATGTTTGCTCTCAAGTTCTTTCTCGGACCTTCGAAAAAATTAAATATAATTCAAAGTTCAACATTCAAGGTTTCTCACTGTAAAAAATAACAAATTACTCAAAAAATTTTATTTGCTTTTGCTGTTAAAAATGATTTCATTCTCATATTTTTTTAATATCAAGTTCCAATCAAATATTTCACTTTGCACATTTGTCTATTTAGTATTGTACCAGAATGAATAAATCAGCAATAAAGGATTCAAGGCTAAATCTAGTTTTCTATTTTTGGATTAACATATTTTGAATATTTATTCTTTAATTATATTAAAAAAATCTTAAATAAATATTACTTATGGCGAATAATTATTTAGAACAGAAGTTCAAGTGTTTATTCTGCAAAGAGAACGCATGTGTGTGAATCGGGATGCAGCTGTGTTTGAACATCATCTAGAATTGAAGGAAAAGCAAATATAGGGATAAAGAAGAAATGTCACGTACATGAATAAAAAATTCCGCGAAAAACTATAATTTGCCGATTTCACCAATTTAATTCAAAAAGATTTGTTTTGTTGTGTTCTGTGAAAAGTAAACGTTGTTATTTTTTTTAAAAAACATATTTTATTTAAAGGTTGTGTGATAAAATTTATTATATTATGGTTTAGCAACATCTTTATAATAGGAAATAATATTAATATCATCACTAGCGCTATATTTTTTTACTCCTACTACTATTAGAATTAATATTGCGGGAGTTAAGTTCATTGTTAAATTTATGAGCAGTTAAATAGTTATTAAAAATATAAAGAATAGTGCTGTTGTAAGATAATTTATTAATAAAGCCATTCATGGCATGACACTCACCGAGCGAAGTCTTTCCTAGATTTCCATGGGTATTAAGCCTTTGCAGATTAAATAGTTGCCACGACTTTTATGTCGATCGATAATTGGCTTAATAGTTTTGGAGAATGATCTTATTTGAGATATCTTATTGGCTGAATGTTTTTTGTGCGTTCAAGCCCTTCTGGATAGCCATACAAAGTGCTCAATACTGTTGCAATATAATATCTATTTTATTCTTTTATAAATTTATTCTTTTTTTCTTTATATTTAGATGTTAATATTTATTACTTTTTGTTTTAGATAAATATAGTGAATAAACTATCAATTCAACTTAAATATATTATAAAAACATACAAAAAGAAAAAATTACTTAAAAATAATTTTTATACAACATAAAATATTTATATCACATCTTGAATTTCCTTTTTCTTGAATTAGGACCTTATTCCACTTTTTTTTTACTTTTAGAGATATTGCTACAGAATTTTCATGAATGATTTAGCAACGCTCTTTAGTAGAGGAACGAAGAAAAACATTATTTTATCTATCAAATTTTTTTTTGTATCTATTAATTCCATCTACTGTAGCTTTTAATTGTTTTTCAATGTAAGTATGTTTTTTTACATTCTTTTTTTAAAAAAAATAACGTAATTAGAGTATTCTTATCTAAAAATAGAACAGAAAAATACCTTTTGTTAATTTTTCTTAAAAAAAAGTGTTGGATCGTAAAACATCCATATCTCTTATAACACCTGATACACACAGGTTTGTTATTGATAAAGATTATCAACATGATAATTTAACAGATGTTTCAGTATGCGATAAAGTTTTGAAGTAAACCACAGTTGATGATTGGTCCGATAACGGACACACTGAAACAGCCGTTTTTCATGTTGGCTATTTATAGCCAGTTAGTAATTAAATTATGTTTGCTAAGAAATATACAAATAAACATGTTTCTTCATCTTCTTCTGCTACTACCGCACTTCTCAACCTAAAGTATTTTTGATAAATTCAAAATAGCCATATCGGTCATAAAGGGAATGAGAACTGTTGTGAAAATTGAAGAATAAAAATTCCATTATATTTAAATCTAATTTATTTTTATGAGCTTTACAAATGAACTAAATAGAGTTATCAAATCGTTAACTGGTATCCTGATACAATTTTTCACATATTGGCTAAAAATAGGATTTTTAATCAATAAATATATTTGATCATAAAACACCGCTCCTAAATAATCATATTATATCTGTAAATGCAACTATACTTTCCATTCAAAAAAATTTGAAAATTTTCTATTATTCAATGCATATAAAAAATTGCAAAGATATTTGTTATATAAATGGTTTTAAAATACAATTCACTTAAAAAACGCTAAAAATATCTCAATTTAGATGCACTAAAATGAATTACCAATAGCCACATTCCGATCTCTGATTATAAAACTATGAAAAAAATTTCTTTTGAAATAAAAAAACCAATGTCACAAACATATTAATATGACTTAAACGAAGATTTCATTATTATTCACATAAATTAAAAGGTTACAGATATAAATATGTAAAAAATCTTTCAACATATTTTTAATAACACATAAAAAATTTTTTCTTCATTATAAAATATGTAGAGCCATATAGCATATGCTCTTTTATGTTACTAGAAATCAAAAAAACCATCTTAAATATAAAACAGAGTTCTATAACCGGCATTAAAAGACTTAAAATGAAATAAGAGATTAGTTATATGATAATTATAGACTGTTTTCTGTTTGTTTGTCATTATAATAACAAACATATTATAAAAAATCGTTTTCTTCAAGTAGCTTGATACTTTTTTTTCTTTTTGTGCACATTTAAAAAAAAACTAAAAAAAATACATGCTTGGGCGAATTTTAAATGAGTTATCTGCTATAAAGAACGAATATACTTTTAAAAAGCAAGTATAAAAACTTATATTAGTTTTTATAGATTTAATAATATGAAACAATAAGAAATTTATTTACAATGCAGATTTTTTACTTGGGAAACAATTCGCAATTAAAACTATTATAAAAAAAGTAAATATATGAAAATATAATAATCAATATATAAGCAATTAAATAATCATATTAAAACTTTTTTATAAAGAATTTATTATTGTGTGTTTGCGTATGATAAAAATTGTGGTAGATCAATATTTTTATTATTTTTAAATATTTCAAGCCCATAAAAGTATTTTTAAATCAAAAAATAAAATTTTTTCAAAATACAAAAGCTATAATTTTGTTCAATATCTTGAATTTTGCACATATTGTAGCAATAAATGTTTATATATAACTTTTTAGTCATATAAAGAACATCGTCATACTTTTCTGCTTAAATTTTTTCACAAAATATTTAGTTAGTCATTGTCTTAATTTTTTAGGGTCTTTAAATATAAAAAAATAGAACAATCAAAAATTTTAAATTCAATCTTTTTTTTGTAGAATTATCAGTCATCATCACTGGGCTATTATTGTTTATGTTTTCAAAACAAAAAAATCGTTAATGTTTTGGTTTTTAACGAACATGATAATAGAAAAACAATGAATATAATTCATATATTTACGTGATTTATAAATACAAATATAGGCTTTCAATAGATTTGAATTGTTTAAAAACGCTTAAACTGAACTTTATTTTTGATTTTTTTTGTCAATTTTTTGTTTACATTTTTTTACAAACCAAAATTATTTCTTTTGAGTATGATCGTTTTGAATTCACTTTTTTGTTTAGAAAATTCAATTGCAAATCTTAGATAAATACGAAGAGAATAATTGCTGTTACTCTTCAATTCATTAAATTTTATATCTTTTTAAATGTTAGAATATGTATTCTTAACAAGGTTCATCTATATGGGCGTTTCTTCTAAAGTTAAGTATGCAAATGAGACTTAAAGAAGACCATAAGTCCAAAGTATATAACAATGAAAACATTTTTACAACTAAATAACTTAAATATAGTTGATATTAATGATGAACTACATCATAATAGCATATAAAAATATTTGTTGCTGTTTTAGCGTGATTTTAATTGTATTTCATTCTCACTATAATCTCTGTATTTGATCATATAATATTTTAGCTGAATGGTTTTAAAATAAAAAATATAAATATATTAGAGTATTATACTAAAAGGTACAATTTAGAATCATCCTTTCAACCAAAGGAAAATATATTGTAACAAATAAATCAACAAATCACAAACTTGATTTGAAAATTTCTAAGTAATAGGATATAAAATATTAGAACTATTTATAAGTCATGTAAAACACAATAAAAAGACATCTAAAATAGAATAAAGATCTACCAGAGATTATACTTGCAACATGTATATATATTGATAAGTTTTGCGGTATTTTCTAACATGAGCTTTTTTTCAATCAAAAATTGTATATTTTTTTGCTTTTTAGACTTTTTTTTTCTTCCACTTGAGCTAAAGATTCTACATATACAAAAATCCCTTATTACAAGTATTTTCACAATCGATTTGTTGACATACAAAATAATTTTACTTAAATATTTTCTGGTAAAGTCGATAATTTAAAATTAAAGTATTGAAAAAATAGTCTATTTCGTAATAAGAAAACTATAAAAAGTAGTTTACAAAACCGATAACAGTTTGATGGTTGAATCAGCGAGAAATACAATTGTAAGAAATAAATATTTAGTCATTAACAACAAATTTGGAATTATATTTTTGTTATCGTTGATGCATTATATGAATGATTTTCGTAAGTAATAGCGAGATATGTTGCAAATTTTACGATAAAATTCGAAAAGTATTTTTTGTTTCAATTAAATATTGCTTTAGACTAATTTACTCAGCAAACATATAGGTTTCAAGAAAGTAATTTTGGAAAGAATCCGTAAAAAAGCAATATTATAGTGTTAAAAAACCGGAAAATTTTTATAAAAATAGTTTTTATCTAATGGTTAGATTCATTGGTTTGGGTGTATAAAATACAAAAAAACATTCAAGAGGCATTGGTGCCAGGCAAAGCACAGACTGCAAAAGAAATATACAAAATTAATTTATATTCAGTACCTTTTATTCGGTCTTAAAAATGGAATTAGTGCATGAAATATAATGTTTAATATAATTTTGAAACAACCATTATGTATTTGTCTGTTTCTATAAATAAAAATAGCCTAATTACACACAAAAAATTGTCTTATAGGACAAATAATATAGTTATATTAATTTAAGATTATAAATCATATACATGCATACGTACTGGTGTATTTATTGAAATTTTGATATTTTATTTTTAATTATTATAAAAAATAGCATTTTCAATATCAGTACAAATTTTATTCGGCTATAATTACAAACTATACTTAATACTTTCAAGGTTTTTGTTTTTTTAGTTGACAACTTTGAAAAAAATAGTTTTTCGTACATTTTTCAAAAAAATCGAAATTATAAACTGAATTATATTCTGAAATTAACTAACTTAAGAACAATACTATACTATTAAAATTAATATTTACATAAAAAAATTTAAGCAAACAACAAATCAAATACTACTTAATATTCGATGTTTATATTACAATGCAAGTTCTCCTTCAGAGTTTTAACTATGCTTTATGTTATTAAAATAAAATAGAATTTTTGTTTTTATCCATTATATTTCATACAAAAGTAGTTTTCATTCTAGTTATAAATGTATTATGAAGGAGTTGCAACGGCGTCGAGCAAGAAACAGGAAAAAATCTAAAAGAAAAAATAATATTAAAATAAAAAAAACGGTAAACGTAGAAAAAATAGAAATTCTGTAAATATTCACTTTAAATGTATTACAGGTTACTTATCATCTATTTCTTATTTTTTATTCTTTAAAATCTTTGGGTCTCTCTCTTCGGTATCATTTTTTTTGATCCCCAGGGATTTTTAAACTAATCCACTTCTTGGTGTAAATAGTAAGATATTTAACACTTACCGCATTTTTACCTTTTAATTTGTTGTGTTTATAGATCTTACATATGTAATATCAAAAATTTTGTTTAGAAATATATTTTGATATTTTTCTGTGTTCTGTTCTAGTTCCTTCATAATAGGGTCTGATATATCTTAAACAAGGACTGTGGTTTGGTGAGCCTTGGGTGTAGGATCGGCCTACTTTGCCTCTACTTTTATAATTTAAATTCTGGCAATTATAAAAAGGCATTTGTAAAATATATTTCTTATGGTTTATTTAGATTATTAATTTTAGTAATATTAGCAAAAAATAAAAAATGTGTGTAATTTCCGCTGCACAATTTTTTTATCTTACATTTATAATTATATTCATCATATGTTTTTAATAGCATATTTTACCTATTTATTTTAAAATACACACTTTATTTTATGTTTTTTGGTTTCAAAGATCAAACATACATTAAATCAACATCTTTCTGCTAGCAAATGATCGATCTGGATCTAAAGTAAAAGATACATTATGGTTTAATTCTTATTTATAATTGAAAATCATAATAAAAACATAAAACCCTCTTACAAAGTAGATTGAATTCCTTAATTCTAACATTAAGCTTAAAAGAACAAAAAATGCGATTTCTTAAAAATTTACGCATCAATATAAAAAAAGTAAGGCTGCAAATATTTATGCTATTTACACTTTATTATATTATAAAGATGCTAGTTGCGCATTTTTAAATGTGATAAAAAAACTCTTAGTATGTTTTATAAAACTTATATTTATAGCAGAAACACTACAATTATTCAAAATATCTCTATAAAATCGAAAACTTCATTCATACTGTGATGATATTCCTCAGACGGCGAGTCTTCACGAATATCTTGGTTGTCCGAAGTGTAAGATTTTTGTTTATGCATATAATATGAAATAACAGTAACAAATATTTTTAAATATGTTCAAAAGGATTAAAGTTTGTAATTATTAGCTATCATATTTATTATTTATTTTCTTAACACTTCCTTTTATTATATATTGTTAACTGATTTCTTCTTTTGTTTAAAAATGTTTATTTGAATGTATATGTATATGGGTTAATGAAGTATTCTTCTGAATAACCTAACAAATATTACCTGTTTTCAATATATAAAAGATCTTAGCCTCACAAACGTTGCACTTAAACCGTTTAGGCTGATGATCCGTTTTTTCTCTCACAAATACAAAAAGCTTCTCTGTTAGTGTTTTTTACTCAAGAAATCATTAAACGCAAATACAGAATTTTTTTATTTTAAATTTTTGATATATAGATTAAAATTATTATGCAGTAGAACAACTTCTAAAGAAACATTTTTTCATTTAAATACTAATCTATTTTGGAGTTCAGGCAGTTAAAATATATTTTGGCGATTATAAGAAAAAAAGAACATGAAAAATTTTTTTTAGAGCATTAAACATTTTTTTATATTGCATTTTACAATGGTAGTTTCATTTACATGTTTAAAGAAATTTAAATTTTTATTCAACAATAATTTGGTGAAAACAACGATAAAAACAATGCAAGTATAATAATGTAGATTTTTGCATTTTTAATAAAAGCAAAAAAATGATAGTTCTTGCCAATTCATTGAACAATTATATTTTATATAAGCCTAGCATTGCAAGAGATAACTTTTAAGTGCAATAATTGTTTTAATAACAATATTCCTGAATATTTGTATAATTTCATTCTATTTAAAAGACTTTTTTTGGTGTTTTTTGGTTATATATAAAAGATTGTGTAATATATAAGTTTTTTATAGGAAATTTATAATTTTTTTGTTTTATTCTGTAGAATACATTCAGTAGGAAATGATGACTGAATATGAAAAATTATTTAATGTTTCATTGGTCTCTTTTTGTCTCTAAACTTTGAAAATCAAGGAAAAAATGTATTTTTGACATTTTTCCTTTTTATTGGTATGTTTAGTGACATTTGAAATTTGATCAATATTTTGATCAAAGTTAAATCATTATTGATCTTTATTGGTGTAATTTTTGCAGATAAGCAAAAAATGAAAGAATTTTGATTTTGTGATTTTTTCTAATTAAAATATGATTGGTCTTTTTTGATCAAAGAAAAGCTTAAATAAAGCTTTGCTTAATAAAGAAAACGTGAAATAATGTCTTTTATTTTTAATATAAATTCACCTGATGATAGGAAACTGGAAAGACCGCGAGGTGACCCAGAACTTCCAACCCATTCTTAATTAAAACGATTTCTTAATTTTATATACTACGAATTAGAAAAATTATTCATAGAAATTTGTAAAAATAATACGGAATAAAATACAAATTCTTATTGTTACAAATTATTATAAAAAACATTCTTTAAATATAGTTTTATATTTTTTTCTATTTAATTTGTTATAAATTAATACCTAATACTATAGTTAGATATATAGTTATTATTTGTTTTTAAATCAATAAAACATACGAAAAAACTTTGCAATATAAATATATTTATATTGCACTATTTAATAAAAATTGCTGGTTTTTATTTTATTTTTAGCATTATATACTTTTGAGATATATGTCTTATTGAAATCACTAAATAAAACAAGTAAATTGATTTCTTACGCAATATTTCTTTAATTTTATGTAGTTAAAACAGTATTTGCTTACATGTCACACAGAAAACCTTATTCTAATAAAAAAAAATTTTGAAGTAGAAATTTCAGTTTCTTTACATATAATTATATTTTTCAATCTATTCATTTTTCTATTTTATAATACAAAATTAATAATTTTCTGATACTTCAAATGCATTTATCAATGAACTTAAGTGGTTTTAACCTATTTCGCAACATTTTGATATTATTACTAGTTTTATGATTTTAAGATAGGAAGCTTTGTTTTGAAATGTTGTAACTGTTAAATAAATCAGTAATTAAGAGTTTTCTGCAAATTTATAATTTTTTATACATATATATGAAATAATATCTTTTTAAACAAAAAAATTATTGTAACCAGCCATTCGAATTTGTAACTTATCAACTAGTAATCCTAATCGTTATACTGTTTTACCACAATATTGATGTAATTATAGAATATTAGCAAGAATTATGTAGGAAAAAATATGTGTAGATTAAAATATTGTTCAGAAGTCAAATTATCATGTTTATTTTATGTTTCGTAAAGTGAACGAAAAGGTATCGTTCCGAGTCTGTGAAGTTTCTTTTGAAAATTACTGTAAATTCATTTTTAAAATGAGTTTAATTTGTTCAAAATTATTTATAATAAGAGAAAAAATAGAAAATTTTGTGATTTACTACTACAAATATTACAAAAAAGAAGTAAAAAACACATTTACATTTCTGGACTTAGATTCATTTTCATTGTCAACATTATCTATGGAGCTTCCTGATCCCATTTGCATTTTTTTTCGATTGTGTTTATATACCTGGTGATCATTTGTTCTTCATAGTTTGTGACTTTTTATTTGCCTTTATTTTATATTTAGTTTGTAAGTAAAATATTGTTAAAAGTCATGGGAAATAGGTAAAATGGAAGCTGTCTTTATATAGATTTAAAGTTTGCATAATTTTATTTTATTTTATATATTTTGTATGCTTTCTAATCATTCCTTTTATATTTTCGTTGAAACAGTCTATTTTTTCATCTGTTGATTGATTTCTAAAAAAATTACTTTGGTTCTTTTTCTAATTGCTTATTATTATTTAAAGATTTCTTTATAATGTTTAAAACCTTTAATTCATCCCAAAAAAAAGAATTTATAAACTAATTACAAAAATGTTTTTTTTATCTAATGTCATTAATGAAGAACAAATCATTGATAAATGCATTGTATTTAAAAAAAATTATTGGTTGGTTTTTCAATTTTTTTAGCTATCAAACTAAAAAAGCGTAGTAAAATCGAAATTTTACTTTGTTTTATTAAAAAATGTTTACAAATGCAAAAAACAAAACAAGATTTAGCACTTTGGTTGTTTTCAAAGATTTATAAATTTAGTTAATAGTCTCATAAAACTCAAATCAATTTAAAAATAAGTTTTTAAGGTTTAATTTAACTTTTTATGTATATTATATCTGTTGATATGAATTTTTACTCAAAAAACTATAGATGATAAATATGTATTTATAAATTGCATTATCTATATCTACTAAAAATCTTTAATTTCATTGTATTCTGTGTAACAGATTTGACATAAACATTTAAAATTTAGTAAGTGCTATATTTTAGTAACGAATTCCAAGATACATTTGTATGAAAAAATATGCATTAAAAAGATACCGATTTTTTTGTATACCAGATACATAGATTTATTAAAGAATGATAACACGTTTAAATAAACATAATAGTTACGTTTGACTATTTTTTCATAATAAAAAGGTAAGCTCATATATGTGAATGCAAATACATTTGAATTATTGATAAAAATATTGTAATGACTAGAAGACATGCGTGATTAGATTAAAATTTTATTATATGTGAAATTTTTTTAATTTTTTTTTAAGTGTGCATCGTGTTGTATGAGTGATTGATTAAATAAAAAAAAAATTTTTATTTTTTCTCAAATCTTAAACGGCTTTATTTTTTGTTGCATGCTAAAATTTGGTCTATAATTATAAATTTTAAGTGAGGTGATGAACTTTTAAGATATCGGCATGATATTTGAAAATTTTAATTTTAATTATCCTTGAAAAAAGTTGCTTGGTCATTTTAAATATTGTTTTTGTATATCATACTTTTCATACCTGTATTTATACCTTTTCCAGCGAATCAGCTTGCATCTAATAATATTTACTTGATTTTTTAAAAATATTATTTTCGCCTGAATTTTAATCAAAATTCACATTCAACCATTGGAAATGTAATAAAACTATTCCCCTTTTGAAATCAGAATAATTTTTTAAAAAATTATTACTTTTCGATTTCATTTAGAAAAAACAGAGAAATAATCATTTTTTCTTTTTCACTCTCTAATATGCTAATTTACTAATGACAAAATATTGCATATTATACAACAATTATAATAGAAAATGACTTTAAAGATCTTTTTTAAAAAATTACGTTTACTTTTTTATAAATGTTTATTTTTGATCAGATATCTTGTTTAAAATGTCTTATTTTCTTATTTTTACGAAATAAATATTATTACAATATTTATAGAAATTTCTAGAATAACTATAAACTTAACATTTAGTTCTAGGCTTCTATCGTTTTTTTTCCTGTGTCCCGTTACCTGTTCTTGCGTGTGTAAATTTCCGAAATATCGTTTTTATTTGACTATTTTTTTCCATGTTATCATTTTTAGTTAGTTTTTTTTTGTTTTTCACTGTAATTCTTTCGTGTTATTTTTCTCAATCGTTACAAAACGTACTTTTTTGATTTCCGGTTATATTGTTTGATCAAAACGATATAATTTTCTTACAAATTTTCATTTTTGCTGAAAAAAAGCTGATCGTACCACAATACATATAATAAAATTATACTTTATAATTTTGTGTTTAAATATTACAATGAATAATATCCAATTAACTAAATATTTAATTAATAATATGCGAGTTTAAATAAAAATTTTTAATAGCTTTAATATTGATTTACATTTATCTTATAAGATAATACAATATAAAAATGTTGTAAATAAAGAGTTGATAATATTATAAAATAATTGAATTATGCACCAAATATTTAATTTTTATCTTGAGTCTGATCAAGAAGTAATTTATTGCACAGTTTATTAAAACGTATTTTAAAACAAATGATAATAAAGGTCTAGCAATTATTATATATTTTTATAAGAATATTTGATAATAATTAAATTAAAAAATTTATATTGCCAAAAATTGATATGTAAATGCGATGAATAGCATTAGTTGGTTTATGTTGCATTTTAAAAGAGACTTGCATCATAAAAACAGAATTTTAAGATAAAGGTACCTTTAAACAGTTGTTATTATCAAGAATAAATTAATAATTTGTCGAAATATCAGCCGATTTAAAAATATATTTCACAATAATGATAAAAAACAGTTTCTTAATTAATAATAAACATATTTAAGAATAAGAGAAACATAATTATAACCTTTATTTTCTATTAATAATTTTGACTGAGCGTGATAACTATACATAAAATATGATCCTAAAAAATTTAATTATATAGTAAATTATCGGAAATATATATCGAAAGCAATAGATTTTCTATATAATTTAACGTAGTTTAGGCAGATTAAGTTTTAAAATTTATAAAGTTCTTTCAAATATAATTTATTTTTTTTATTAAATCACAAGATTAGTTGCTTTTTATATTATAATCACTAATTTATAACTACAACTAATTTAAGAAGTATTTTTCGGTATTTTTTTCTACAAGTAAAATACAAAATTTATGAAGTATCGCAAAAAGTGATAAAATCATAATAAAAATTTATATAATGTGCGAAATTTCTATTGATTAATAAAAGTTGTGGGCTTTGATGATTCATAATCTTTTTTTAGCAAATAAAGGTATACTTTTCAAAAATTTAATACATTTAAATGATTTTTTGGTATAATTATTTTTTTGAATATATTAAAACTCACCATTTTTATATTCTTTAATCAAATAGCATATATTTCTTTAAAAACTAATTATTTCTATATAATTAAATTTTCAAAATTACAAAAATATTAAAAACAACCTGTAATGTGTAATAAAGAATTGACAAAACTTTCACTTCGGTTTTCTTTTGTAAAGTAAATGATATTACAAACTTTTTGATAATCAACTAAAAAAATGAAAATGTGGAATAACAATATTGACTTGGTGTTTTATTCGTGATAATTCATTTTCACGCTATGATTGATATATATATAAAACAAACAATCATTAAGAAATGTATCAATACCATCTAGTAATTTTTTTTTTGAAAATTTACTTGTAGATTTTGCAAAATTATAAATAAAAATGAAAATTTGATCGATATGCTTGTTTTTTATATCTGAATAGTGTTATTGTAAAAAATTAAATATTTAAAATTATACAAATAGCAAATAAAAAAATTTAAAAAAGCACAATATATAATACTATTAAAGCACACCTTTAGAAATAAATGTTTTTCAATTCTAAAATTGTATAAAACTAAAAATCTCAAATATACATTTCTCGAATATAAAATTTATAATTGTCCTGTCTTTTGTTCAACTTGCCTTGTGTATATTAATTATTAAACAGGGACTTTAAATTTTTACCGCCAAGCTGAGTCCACGGGTTGGTAGTTTTTTCAGCTTTAAATTTAGTGAATAAGTAAATTTTTTCGTTTGCTAGCAGATAATATTGAGAAACAATATAAATTTATATAATAAATGTATTATTTAATTAATATTGGATATTATGGGCAATGAATTTCTTTGAAAAAATATGTTGGTTTCCATGAGATCAGATTAATAATTCTTTGGTAATTTACACAAATAATGCTCTATACATATTCTTATTATTTTCTGTTTGTGAATATCAAGTATCAAAAAAAAATAACAGCGGATAAAATAGAACTACTCTTATAGTTCATTAGAACCTTTCAGGTAGTTTTTTTAGTGCTAGATGATTTTTTAGAAAAAATACATTTTAAACTCGGGAATTTATTATGACATTTATACAAACCAAGAATTTTTCACAATATTAAAGACGTATACTAGTGGAATTTTTCAGAATGAGATCGCAAGATGTCTAAACCAGCAAATACACAATAAAGCTTTTTTAATACAATAAAATTTTTATATTCTTAATCATCTTTCTTAAATTTTCTTCTTTATCATATCCGTACATACAAGCTGACAAAATAACATTGGTAAAAATATCTAACGTTAAAACAATTTTATAGGCGATTTCATGTAGTTTTAAATTACTGACATCACAAAATATTTTATAATTATATAATATAAATACAATTTATAAAAAAATTGTCAGTAAATTTCATGAAGAAATATTTATAAAATTATTCACTTTTATGAGTTAGCTGAAAAAAGAAAAGAAAATATTGTTTAATTTTTTTAAACAATAAAAAATCACATAAACGGTAAAAATAATACTTTACGATACAATAATATAAAGTAGTGAATAGTAATGATATAAATATTCTTTCCGTAGCATTCTTTAATTAATTAGAGGAATTCTACTATAAAATACATTTATTATTCACAATTTCATCATCTTTTTATTAATTTGAATTTTTAAATAAATAGGTTAATGTGTATAACAAGTATGGTTGTTCAAAAATTTATTTACATTGTTAGGTTTGCGAGTTTGTTAATAAAAGAAGATTTGACAAATTGAAACAAAATTTAATATCAATTTTTAAAATACAATATTTTGAGAAAAATGGAACTATTTACCATAACTTATAATAGAAAAACTTTTTGACTAATTGAAAATCGGCTAGATAAAGAGAAAAACATCGACTTAAACACAACCGATATAAAAAACTTGTTTTATTATTTTAGAGTTAGTTGTAAAAAAGCTTTTTTTTATTTTCTTTGAATCAAGTTAGATGTAAGATACGTTAAAATTTTTTGAAGAAAAAAATAATTTAAGCCGAATCTTAATGAAATTTAAAAAAATCAACGCTTTTAAATGTATATAAAATATAAGAAAAGCATAATTAATAATGCAAATGTCCTAACTTTATTCATTAAATATGTAATGTTGGTTCCGATATGATGTGTTTCTATCTTAAGAGCAAATATAATTGATATGCAACATAAAATACTTGTAATATTTGATTTAAAAAATATTTCGGTTTATTTAAAACAATTATTGTTTTGCAGAATAAAAAAATTTATCTAATTTTACGTTTTAAAATTGCGAAAACTACCATAAATGAACATTTTTTATATTTTTTTTCTTACATAAAAATTTTCAAGCAACGATAAGACAACAATGAAATTCAAAATTGTAGAATGTGACTTTATTTAAGGCATATTATTCAGTTTGCGAAAATAAAAAAAATTCTATTTTGAAGCCGATTCTTTTCTTTAAATAGTTGTTTAAAATAAACTGTACACTTATACAGTCTTATCATATGCATCAGTTGTCAATATTACATTGAGGTTTCTAGATACATATAATGAGAATTGTTGATTTTTTATGCTCTTTTTTTTTATTGGTATTAAAATTGTTGAAGTTCATTAATTTTAGTCAATTAAAAAAATACAACACAAAAATAGTTTTTTAATATATATTTATATCTGGCAGTGATATTGCACAGTAAGTGGTTTAAAATATATTAAATACAAAATTTACCAACAATGTATTAGATACCTATAATTATTATTGTTAAAGAAATCCGGTTCTTTAAAATTTGTGATTCCATGGTAGGAATATATTTTCTTTTTTACATTGCTGTTCGAATACGAAAACCCTTTTGAAAAAGCGATTCGCTTATTTATGATATCAGATCATATTTTAATTGATAAATACTAGTCAAAAGAAATTTCACTTTTACTAATGATATTTTTAACATTGTTTTTACCTTAGTATCAATATTTTTTTATCGAGATACTTTTTTTTGATATATTTGAGGTGTACTTTTGGAATATTTTCGTATTGTCTTGTTTTCATTACCACACAACTTTTCTTTGTTTTTTTTTGCGATTAAATTCATTTTTTATCATATATATTCAGATTTTACGACGAAAATTGCACATATTTTTCTGTTTATACATTCAAATTTTCGCTTAAATTTTGATTAATAAAAATCAATTGATTGTGTTATAATATCGATAAAAAAAGTTTCAACATAGGTTATATTTATATACTTACTACTTATTATTTAAGTTTTTTTTATTTAAGTTTTTTTATTTTGTGTCTGTATTTTTATTATATTTCATTTTATTGTAAAATTACAATAAATACTTCTATTATAATATGAAAATCCAAGAAAAAAATTTTTATACAACAATCTAATATATTTGATTTTATTATTATTATTTTTTGCTTTTTTTAGATAAATTCTAATTCGATGTATTTTTATTTTTTAGGTGTATAACAGGTTACTTTTATCATTTTCCTGAATTAACTCATCTTTCTGTAAAAATTTACTTATAAAAAAAATTTTATTTCATTTTATTTTTTATATCTACAATTATATGCGCAAAAATTTCCTATCTATTTTATACTACTATATATGAATTTTTAATGATAGTATTAATTTAAGATTTGAAGATAGCTTGGCAATCATGATGAGTTATATTTAAAAGACATTGCGACTGTAAATATTGAGGACTTGATTTATACAATATTTATTGAAATGTAGATTTAATCCTCGCACGAGTTTTTCGTTTTCATCCTTTAAATATTTTTATTTGATAAATTGTATTAATTTATCACAATAAAAAATTATCTTCTTTTAATTAAGGGTTGAAATCTTTTATATAACCTTTAATCTAATATTTCATTGAATTCCGATTATTATTTATCATTTAATAAACATTAAATAATTAAAGTCAACAATTAATTAAACAATATATTACGTATTTACACAACAATTTTTAATTAACATTCTTAGATTAAATGTCACATATTGTATTTGTGGCAGCGACAAACAATACAAAATTGTGTTAATAATTGTTTTCGCATTCGGCTGATATTCATTAATATCTGAAGTAATTCTGAAATAGGGATAGAATGCAACCATATTTAAAGATTTTTTTATGAAGACAGTGATTTTGTAAATTTTAGTTGGCTTTTATCGGTACCCGAAATCTTTAAAATCTTAAAACATTTTTGGTACGACCTATATAATCGAGTGTTGATTTTTTATAAGATATTCTTTTTACAGTGAAAAAAAGGTATTTATTCAAAAGAATGTTTAATTTTAAATATATAAAATATTTATGGTCTTTGAATTGCACATTATTGTGCTTGATATTCTGGATTTTGATGTAAGTTGTTCTACTTAAGACGCTACAGTATTGTTATGAAATATTTATTTTGTGTAAATGTTTATTATCATTAAATGAATTGGATAATTGCTATATCATTATAAGTGATGTAAGAAAGAGAAGAGATATTCTTTTCAGTTTATTTCTATTCGTTTCAAAAGGTTATTTACAATTTTTATTCATTTTTTTTCTTAATTTTCATAAGCCATATATATATGTTGTTAAGGAATAAATCTATCAAATGATAAAGGTTCTAATTTCTTGTGAGTATCTTATATGAATTTTAAATGAAATATCTAAAACAAATTAGTATTCATTTCAAAAAGTCTAAAATTTGTAGTTAAATTTAATTCCATGTTATTTTGTTTACTTTTGGTATTAGTAATAAGGACGGCAAAAAAATTATAGCATTAAGGCAATCATAAGCGATTACATTATTTTAAAATGACCAATCAAAGATTGTATTACACGATAAATGTTAAATAAATTTAGTACGACATTTTTTTTGTTAATTCAAAGATAATTTAATGCTCGTAAAGAATTTGTATCGATCATTAATACTTAATATTGTTGAAACACTTTGAAAGGTACTTTTCGCTTGTTAATAAAATAATTTTTTTCTATACAAATTTCAGATATTCGAACTTTCAAATGTGTACTAAAATGTGCCCAATGCTATTTAATTAAAAAGAAGGGTTTAAAAAATGCTTAGACAAATATAAACACGAATCCACATCAAATTGTTAGCTAATGAAATGCAAACACAAACATTGTTGAGTTTTGAACTACCTTAGTAATTCTTCACAAAATTCACATGGAAAATGTAGAAAAAAAAGAAATTTACCCCTAAAAAGAATGCCGCGAGTGCCGTTTTGCTTACCGCCGATTGAAATTACAAACTACTCGAAATTCAAATGCGACTTGCAAGAAATTCTTCTGTGCAACAGCGACGAGCCACGAAACTTTTCAATCATCGACGAAGTGTGCAATGCAGATGTGTTAGACGTTAAAATATTTAATCTGCGGAATACTTTGAAGCTTGCCAAGGTAGATTTCAATTTGAGTAACATATTGAGTGGAATTGAGCAAACAAATATTCAAGAAAAAAGCGATGCAAACGCCAGAGCAAACGACAAGTATTTTTGTGCGGCTGTGTTTTCAAGCTTGCTGAATATGCGAGAGGATTATGAAAACAGCTTTGATCGCACAAATAATATCATTGTTGCTGGGCACAAAAATTTTGATTACGTTGGAGCATTGACTTTGAATTTTTCTGACTCTGTGCTGCGTGAATGCTACAATTTTCTGAAAGGCGAGGACACAAGTTTGCAATTTCTGGAAGCACGATATCAAATGTACATTGACGAGTATTTAAAAACACGCGGGGTTGAAACAAAAAACATGAGCAAGAATCATATTATTAGAAAGTACGTTCAAAGGCGTTTTGACCAGGATTCCTGTAATATTGTAGCCTTCAACGGGCGATTTTTGTATGCTGAGCTTTATGTTTCGATCAGATGTGGAAACACAAACAATTCGAAAAAATTGCTTACAAAATACTCACAGTTTTTCAGACAAACATGCTACGAATTTAAAGACATTGCAATGTCGTACTTTTCAAAAACCGTTGATATAGGAATTGCTAAGAAAGCTTATAGAAACAGTAAAGACGGTGATATTTTTAAAATATTTCTACTGAAAATATTCTCAAAAAGCGATCAGAATTCACAGGAAAAACTAATCACAAATTTAGACGATTTTCTGTGGTTTAGCATTGTGAGTGCAAACGAAAACGATCACAGCAAAGTTTCCCGGAAATTTGAAGATTTTCCTGACGCATGCAACAAATTATTTGCATATTTGATTTTAGATCAGCATGAAAAGGCGTGCGAATGGCTTTTTAGAGGCAAATTCAACGTTCACGACGCGTATTTTTTGATGAAAGCAATTGCAGATCGCCACGAAAGCAACAGAATCGTGGAGGCATATGCCCGACTAGTTTTTTTCATGGTAAAATACTGCTTCGACTCGATCGATGACCAAATAAAATTAATCTACACACTGCAGAAACACCTGCCACCAGAAAATTTTCACGACAAAATGGCATCGTTTCTTATTGAAAATAATTGTCTACACTTGTTAAAGGACGAAAAAATCGGGCGCGGAATCAGTGATTCTGTAAAAAGAATTCTGCTAAAGGAAAAAGATCCTGAAAAAATCCTGCAAGTATACACAGATTTCAATAAAAATGTCATTTGTGACATTTTAGTAGAAGAAATGATCGATAGTATAGTATACGACAGAACAAAAAAGTTCGTAAAGAAGTATGCAGCCTTAATTGAGAAATTCAACGAAGATGAGATGATTAATATTTTGTGTAATTTGATGTTGTTTGAAGACGAAAGAACACTCGACAATTTGTATAAAACTGTTTTTCTCGATGAGTACGTAGATTTTGAGCTGTTAGAGAAAATTCGACCCGCCTTGGATGTTTTGACTTTGCCTGCTGCGCATGTTTTGCTCCAAAATGATGATCCTTCAGCGTGTAGAGTTTTTGTTGAGTTCTTGTCGAAAATGAAGTTTGAAAATGAGCATACTGAAGCCATCACCATCCAGTTACTCATGCAATCATAAATTAAACAATATAATTCATTCATTTTTCTGTGTTTTCCTGTTTTCAATGTAAGTTTTTTATTTATTTTTATATCAAATATACATAATCGCTGTTTTTAATTTTTACATATTTAATTGATTTATCAAGTACTTGCTTCATTGTTTAATTCAATTTTTCTACAAAACCCTAATATTTTTTGTAAGAAAAAGTTAAATAAAGTTTTTTTTCTTCACTGGATCTTTATTACCATTCATCAGTGCAGTTTAATTTAACGCGAAAAAGCTAATAAAAAATTAGAAAGAGATATAACAACTAAATTTGAATTTCACTCTAAATTTTTTTAACATCGTAGTTTTTAGAATAATTTCAAACAGAAAAGGTTGTGTTTTTCCTTAAAGTTTTTTTTAAAAAACCATTATTATAAAAATAATTTATCTTTGAAATATATCAAAATATTATTAAATACAAATACATAACCATTTTGAATAATCTTTTTTTATTATTTTTATTTAATTTTTGTTTTTTTTACTTTTACTATTTCTTCTTCTTAAACTATTACTATTCTTATGATTATTATCAAACTAGATTTATTGCTTTGTTTTACTATGTAAAAATTGTTGTATTTTGCAAAAGATGATTAAATTAGCACATTAGAAGCAAAAAGAGTCTCATTTGAGAAATTTAGTTAGTCAAAACCTAAAACTTAAATAAATTAGAAAAACACATTCTATAATTTAAATAATTTTTTTTCAATAAATTGTTGAAAGATGAACTTCTTCTAATAAAATAAACCTTTATACGCATTAATATACTACACTTCAATATAACTTGCAGGAAGCGCTAAAAATACCTTTGCGTCCAAAATAATTCTCAAGAAGAGATAGACAAGTATTTTGGTTATATCGATATAAATTGGAATTCTTATAAAATTTATTATTAGTATTAAAATCAAAATTATAATTGTTATTCATTTTTTTTTTATTTTTCTTAATGCTGCTTTTATAGATATAGCATAACTAATTTAAAACATTTACCTTTTTAGTTTTCTAGATTTGAGATAAGCAATCATTACACATTTCTAAAAATGTCAAAACCAATTAATCTCTTATCTATTGAAAATCTAAAATGGTAGATGTGAAAAAAAACTAATTATTTTTGTTGCTAATGCAACATAACTACATAAGTTACTGGTTTTTTATTATGTTTTGATCCCAAAAACAGTGCATCAAAAAAATAAGAAAATTTACCAACAAGAAAAAATATGCACACAGACTGGTCATAAAAAGCAAAACACTGTTAATAAATAGTTTTTCAACAAGTAAGTGTTTTATTAGAAACAAGAAAATCAGGTTGTTTGTGAATATTAAGAGCATTAAGTGTTTAGTGTACATTATTATATTTAACTTCTATATATTTAGGGAAAATTAATCTTTATCATAGAAATTACGACATTAATTTGTGAAAATGAAAAAATTATATTCTACAAATCAATCTTGTCAAAAATCGTTGAAAATTTGAAATAAAAAATTGTCATTAGTTAATGTAATCATCACCAATGTAAATTATTTGTTTTTACGAAAATTGACATAAGATGATTTAAGATGGTTTACTGGAAATTAAGTGGTTTTTAAATATTGATTTTGATGACTGATGATTGGTGATTGATTATTGGTTTAAAAAACAAAAAAGAAATTATATAAAGAAATTCTTTTTAAATAAACATGCATAAAAAACAACCTTTAATTTTATCTTTGTTTTTTCAAGATTCTAATCAATATCCATCCAACATTGTTATTTTGCTAATTTTCTTATTTGTGCTATATCTAGATAACAAGAAAGCCACTGTTTGTGTTAAAGATATATTTTTTTAAAATATACTATCCGTTATTTAAACAACAAAACAAAATAGAAATGTGGTAAATATGTTTTGCATCATCTATAAAAGCAGTATTTAAAATGTTTAAAACTAAATAAACAAAAAAAATAATTTATTCTTTTTAATAAAAAATTTATAAAAATAATACCTATGTACATAACAAAAGGAATATTTTTTCTCTCTTGAGAATGCATCGTAAAAAAACATATTTAGCTCTTACCGCAATAACCATGCATAAATTTATTTTCAAGAATTCAATATTTATTGTTATCGTTAATTCTATAAAAACCACATAAGTTTGCAAACTCTTAACATTACTCAAAAAATGGTATTTTAATTCATTTGTTTGAAAAGATTTGGTTTCCCGATTACTTAAATTTACATATTTAATCTAAAAGACACGAAGTTAAGTTGCGGAATGAAGAACATTTATATAATTATCTGATCGTCCTAAATCATATCGCAATCGTGCAGTCTTTATATGCTTTCGAATTTAATTATTGATACTTAAAAAAATAGAAAGGTTTGTTTTTCTAGAAATTTTTTTATAATTCTTTGATAAAAATACGTCTTAACAAATTCTAAAACCCAATCACTTGCAAAATCACATAAAAAAATAATTATTTAGCATTTAATATTCATTTTGATGTGCAAAAAATACATATAAAAGTTTGAATTGGTAGATCAGAATTCAATGATGAAGATTAAGATAAGTAAAGTGTTTTTCTGTAAAGTTACTATCCTTTAAAACATTGCACTTAAAAAACCTAAAATAAAAAATTAGCAGAAAAAAATATTCAGAAAACATAATCTCTATTTTACAACAAAAAAATTTAAAAATTCTTAAATTCCGATTATTAATACTATAAAACAATGCATTTTTTCTTTTAGAATACTAAAAAAATATATTGATATCAAAACAAAGAAAACATTTTATAATTTTTTTACTTGAAATTATGCCAAATAATCAGCATGAACATTTTTACAAAATATCATAAAAAAACACAGTATATATCATTTTAATTTATTTGTGTTGAATATTTTAGAGTATCAATGTATATTAATAGCATGTGACAACACATGGTACAGCTTCCCCTATTCTTCTAAATACATATTTATTCTGTTCATCAATATTTCGCGAAATGCTTTGCCTTATACTATTCGATAATTTGAGCGCATTATTCAAAATATCAGTTATATCGTTTTGCGTTTTTTCATCGTATTTTATGTATAACTTACTTATATCATCACTTAAAATCTGTTGATTAATATTAATTGCATTAATAATATCAGCTAGCGTTTTAGCAAATAATTTGCTTATAAGAAGGCGCAGATCGTCTATAAGATCCTTCAAATACTGATCAATCATTTCTTTTATTTGATTTATAAGATTATTCAATATCGGTTCTTCATTATAAACCTGCTCTGAAACATTGGTTGATATTATTGCATTCATATCAAGCATTGTTGCTTTAAGAATATTCTCTATGTTGTTATATAATCCATTCAAACTAATTTTCAACTGTATTTTGTATGTAACTAGAATCTAAATATATTAACTGTGGCATGATCGCATCCCTATTTGTTGTATCAGCTAATATGGTCACAATTTGATTATACAAATTTACATCACCATCTCTAAAGGCATTCTCTATACTTTCAAGCAAAGAGGTATTATAGCCTAATAATATGTTATTAATAACATAATACGCAATATTCATTCTTTCTTGTAAATCTATATTCATTTTCGCATCCATTTCTTGTATATTATTTGTAGATTTAATCACGGTTTCATCAACAATTTGTAGAATACTGTCATTTAAATCATCAATTATCACTGGAATAATCAAATTGAAAATTTCAAGAATTTCTATGTTCAATTCACCAATTAATCTAACAATTGCAGACATAATAGAGTTGTTAAATTTATCGATTGATACTTTAATATCATTAAGCAATAAATTTGTATTTATTGTCATTTTAATATTAAAATCAGATGCAATCCCCGTTAAAACATCAATTAATGGTTGATTTCCGGGCAATAGCATCTCTGGAAATTGATTATTTTGGTAAATTTCATTAAACTCATTATTTAACGCACATATTTTCATAAAATTTGGGTCGTTATTGTTGATTACATTGCATTGTGTAGCATTAATCGCATTAAAAATCATTGTCTTTTTTTCTTCAATTCTTTGCCGAAATTCCATACTAAAATTTTTTAATTTTTCTTCATCATCACAAGGTATTTTAGAAAAATCAGTTGCTATTTTTAATATTATAAAAAATACGTAAAGAACATTCATGCAAATTAGAAGACTAAAAATATTTTGTACTTCTAATAATTTTTTGTAAATTCTATCTTTAATCGAAAAAAAACAATAAATTACAAATTAGTGTTTCTATACTTAAATGGTATAAAAGAAATTTGTTTTTTTGTCCGATATGTAGCAAGTTGTGCTAACAAAATGATGATTACTTTTTAAGTACCAATGAATTATGCAAATTTGAAAATAATAACATATAACAATAGAAATTGAATCAATTATATTTTTTATTGTGTTTTTAATTGAAAAAAAAATTAAATATCAATTTTTAGCATAGATATCAGAAGGCTGTATAAAACTCAATGAATAATTGACAAACATACAATATTAAAAAACTTAAAATATATAAAAAATGTTTTCTGAAAATATATTTTAAATTTAATCGTTTTTACAGATTAATTGTGTTTTTATAACATTTTTTTTCTATGCTTTATGGTTTCAATCACATTATTAACAGCTGAAATTTCACATAAAACCATCTCAATTTCTTGGGTTTTTTAATTACTTTTCACTTTTTCCGTTAGGTATCAGTAAAAAATCGATTTATTGACATTTTCAAAAACCAAAAAATATGGTGCATAAAAATTCCAATATAATGTATAGCATTATTATATTCTTATTGCCTTTTTGCGATCTTTATCAATATCGAGCAAAGAAATAACTTGACAAACTAAATTCTTTGGAATATTAATATATTATAATATAGAAATTATTTCATAATTTATTTCTTAAAAAACATATTTGAATGATATTTTTGATGTATTAAATTAAACTGTATAAGCAAAACTATCATAAATCGATAAAAAATATAAAAAATCATCAGCGAATGCATTATTTACGACATAAGTTTTTCTTCTACAAACAAAAATACTTCTTTAAAATTTAATCCTAATGGTTGTTGATTAGAAATAACTTTATAACTAGATTAAACATAAATTTATAATACTGCACTTTGAAACTTTATTTAACCAATATATATTAGAAATAATATTCAATGTCATATCCCTCATCGTTTTGAAAAAGTTCATAAAAATTAACTTGGAATTTCGTATTGGTATTTTCTTAACAAAAAATTGCACCCAAATAGTAAGAAAATTCATACAAAGAGAAAATAAATTATGGTAAAATAGATAAAAATAGTAAATATATATAACTGATATATTTTTCAGATAGAGAAATACCCTTTCCAAGTTATGTTGTCTCTATATTCTACATTTAATTTTTAATAAAAACCATTTATATGAGATTTCAACTATACGTGAACACTTAAGATGTACAAAATATCTTAAACACGGCTATTTATAATCTTACATTTTTTTACTAAATTGATAATCAGTTAAAACTATTAAAAATGCAATTATCTACTTATACTAGAAATGTATGGTCGTCTCTGATAAACAAAATTAATAAATAAAGGTTTTATATGTGGTTAAAATTATCAAAAAACATATGCACAACATCTAAGATCAAATTTTTATACATAATTACACTAACTCAAATAAAAATTATGAATTTCTGAGAATGTGTATGAATAATTACGCATTCAAAATTTTTTTGCTGGATGTATTTTTTATACTTTCTTAAAATTATTTAAGTTTCACCTCTTAATTAGGACATCATTTCTTATAAACCGATTTCAATCCGCTTTAAAAATTAATTATTCATATGATAAAGAAAGTAATTTATCGTCTTTCGCAAACAAATTTCATCCTTATTAATACAAACACACATAATTATACCTTATGAATCGAGTAGATTTTTAAAATTAAATTCACTAGCAGATATCTTAATTTCCTCACTTTATGATTGACATTGCACACATCAAATAAAAAAAACAAAAATCAAACATGTATATCTATTATACTAATTAAAGACCAAAATGAAAAATTTTATTTTATACATGTCGATTATAACCTTTATTATATAGTGAACAAAAAAATTCGTTGTATGAGAAAATGTAACTCTGAAAAAGAAAGTTCATTTTGATTAAAAATATAAATATCACAAATTATTTAATAAATTCATTAAAAATATTTATGCAGGAGACTAACTATAGACAGTTTAGAATAAGTTCCGAAAAAACTTTAAAGCGATAAAATATTTCAAGACAGTAAGAGTAGTCGTCAGTTTTATTATAATTACTCACTTTAGGCCCGCAAAATATTACCAGTTTTCAAACCCGGAAGATTACTCATTCTTTTTGACTTTTCTTGTTTTTTCTTCGGTATTATATTGTTTAAAGGTGAAAGGGGAGAATTTAAATAGCCAATCTGGAGGGAAGGTTGAAGAAAAACCATTCATAACATTTTTATGGTTTTATGGCGTTAATATGTAGATTATAACATGTTTTTGTGTTATTATATGGTGGAGTATCTACCACAATTTATTATTATTTTTCTTTATGTTTTCTATTTATTTTGAATTAGAAGTTATTATATAAGTGCTATCTATAACAATAATAGGAAGTCTAATATATTAACAAGAAAATATAAAAAAAGTCAAGCGGAGCAAAGAAAAAAATGTTTTATAAAAGAAGTAAAAATATCTTTGTTATAAATTACAATAATAGTAAACAAAGTAGCAACATTTATCATTATAATAGAAATACTAGCAAAACAAGTGCTGTTTTTGATAGAAAAAATTTTTTTTTGTCCAATATATAATAATTAAATTTAAAAAAACTTTAAATCTTCAATAAATATATATAAGAACCAAACAGATCCTTCTTTACATGACACTTTTTTATTCGTTATCTTTTATACTTTCAAAATCAACCACATTCTTACATGTCATAATTCTTTGTTATTTATATATTTTATTAATTTAAATTGATGTCATATTTCTAGACACATTTACTTATTTATGATATTGAGTTGTTTATATTTTGTTCAAAAGAAAAACGCTTGTTTTAATATTTAGTATTTTTTGTTGTAATATTGTTGGTGATTTTACACAAAAAATCTGTATATTAAAGAATAAGCGAAACAATAGAACGAGATTTTTGTCAATCATCAAACTTGTTGTAAATCCATTTTAGAAAAGAAAATGGGAATTCCGCGGGATGAAACCAGAAAAGATAATTACATTTACTTAAACTTAAATACTTTGCTTAAAAAGAATAAAATTTAATTAAAAATATGAAAGTACTATATTTGAAAGCAAATATTAATGTCTAAAAAGACAATCAAAAAAGCATAAGAAATAGAAAAACATTAATTTTTCGCATAAAAAAACAAGAATTACATATTTGACTAAAATTTGTTATAGCTTAAAATACTTCTATTTTTCATCGAATTTTTTAAATTTTGAATTTTACATTTTTCTTAGATGTTAAAACATAATATATCGTAATTTTTTGTAGACATATTTGAATAACTTAAATGCATCAAAATCATACGAAAAAAAAGAAGAAAAGATTGAATGAAAATTAAATCTGCCAATTTGTGATTTGAAAAAATATCGTTAAAGTATTAGATCAAGAAACTTTTTAACTAAAAAGATTGTAGAATATATGCTTATTTCTATGAAACATTTTTTTCCTTTGGAAATTAAAAGCAATAATTTATGTCAAATTCAAAAAACTTCAAAACAAAATATAATAATACTTCTTGGAGAGTCAACTACTTGTAAACCAATTCAAAAAATTGTAAAAAGTTTTATGATAATGAAATTTCTATATATAAAAATATTTTTAACTAAAACTATTTTTCATTTGGGTCCTGTTACTTTGATATAAAAAATTCACAAAAATTTTTCAACAAGAACATATTTAATATCACTAATCTCTTTTTTATTTTTTTTCTAAGGCTAATATCATATTAATAGATCAAAAAAAATTAAAATATATAGTCTTAGAATTCTTCATCTTGTAATCACATCTTGTCGAAACATTTAACAATGTGACAAATAATAGTTATCAGCTGATATACATGAATTATTTTTTTACTACATCTAACCTTAGACATAATAAGATCAAATTAAGCCATTTTGTTTAGAAATATATATATAAAATATTGTTATCAAAAACGAGGTATTTTTGTGAGGTAATAATTATAGCTTTAATATATAATTCCTAAAAAAAACATCAAAATTTTTTCAATATGATTCTTTTTTTCTATTTAAAACGTGAAAAACAAAGAAAAGAGACGAAAAAAACCTCATCTGGTTTTTTTAATTTAAGACTAACAGTTTTCGATTAAAGAAATTATTCAGTGAATAACAAAATTTTTTTAAACAATTACCAAATATATTGCTGGAATATGTAAATTTTACAGTTACATTGCTGTTAATGATATTTTGACGCACTTTAGATCACTCTGCATCTGATTGTGTGCGATTAAAATGAAAACACATTGAGAATATTGAATTTAAAGTTTCAAAACACTTCAAATGCGACTTAAAATTCTTTATTAAACTTAAAACGTTAATTTACTGTATTTACTTGCATTATTTTTTTTATTGTTCTAACGTCTTGATGATCAAATTTTTACATATAACTATAACAACATATCTTATAATATTTGAAATTCAGCTAAATAAGCTTTTAAAAAAACAACATTGAAATTAATAATATAAATGAATTTTTAGTCTAATATATTGTTTTTTCGATTTCTTGCTCAAGTTTTAAAATATCAATTCCTTAGTTTGGTTGGCTATTTCAATATAAATTTTAAATGTTTTTATATAGAAATAAAAAAAACAACAGATCTATATTTTTATTTTAAGGGAAGCTTAAAAATTTGAAAAATCAAAATAACCTTACTATGAATTTTTATTGAGTGTAAAAATTAAAAAAAAAACATGAACGAAACATGTGTTGTTAATGCTTTTTGCTTGTTGTCATTTCAATTTCGTATTGAAAAAAAATTACGCATGTTTTTTTTTAAAAAGGGAAGGATTTTTTAATACTTTATATTTTTATCTTTAAAATATGTATGAAAGCAACAAAAATGTTATTTATAGTCTGAAAATTCCTTCAAAAACAGTTTTAAACTCTAAAGATAACTAATTTTCTTTAATAAAAAAAATGGGAAAAGAAAAAAATATTATACATGCAGCTCAAAGATCATTTTAAATGTTTTTCAATTATTGTAAAAATGAGTAACCGGATCAAAGTCTTAAAAAATGTATTTTTCAAACAAATTTGATATAGTTTATGTTTGTATAGTGTTTCTAAATCGAATGTATTTATAATCACAGCTTTACACACATATAAATGTATAAGAAATAAAAATACCGGATAAAACTTTCAGCTTCTATGAATAATTTGAAAATAATAAAAAATTATAGAAGATAGCTATATTTGCACTGAAATATTAATTTATACTAAAAACGAAAATAATATTAATGTAAAACCAAAAACAACATTTTATTTCACATTTATGAAAGAAAATATGTTATGTTTTTCATAATTTTGCAGAGAAAATATGAATTTGTAGCTTTTTTTATTTCTTTGTTTCAGTATATACTAAAAAGATTAAGAATTTTTGATAACTGAAAAATCTTATTGTTTTAATTTTAATAATTATGTTTTTCGAAGTATAAAATTGAAATTTTAATTTTTTTTAGCCATAAGAAAATTATAAAAATTGATCTACAAAACGATAAGTTTTTATAATATGCTTAAATTTATGCGAACGAATCTATAGTCAAGCAATTTACCATAAATATCAATTAAAAATTGTAATTATTATAGTAAAATGATCTTTAAATCTTTATATAAAACAAAATATAGTTTTCAAAGTGTCAAAAACAAGAAAACTAACATTCAAAAAAACCTCCATACGAAAAATAATTCTACTTTTAGACGAGAAAAATTTAATAAACACCTTAAAAAACAATTACAGGTCAATTTATAAAATATATATAAATTTTTTGTATATTTAAGTACCTAAAAATCAGTATGTTTATGTTATATTTGTAAAAATTTTTTTTTTGTAAAATTTACAAATATTTTGTATACATTATTTCATTTAAGTAGAAATTCCCGATTTCGCTAATTTTTATAGGATTAATATTACATATTATTAATGAAAGAGCCATCTTGGCTATAAGAATCCATAAAACTTAGTTCTTTTTAATACTTGATTTCTTTATACCATGTATATTTGTAGCCGAAATCTATAAATCACTAGTTAAAAAATTATATATGTTTTAATCTGTGAAAATAATCAATTTTTTTTAGTGACAAATACTATTTTATCATACTGAAAATATCAAATTTATTTTATTGGATAAAATCAAACCTTTAAACGTATCAATATATTTGAATAACGTCAAAATAGCAATTTTTTAAAAAAATATTTTATCGGATGATTTATAATAAACAATAAAATATTTTATTCAATAATATGCAAATAAACAAATTTTATTCTCAAATTGTATTCTATCTATGTTTGAGGATCAGAGATAAACGAAATTTTGTGGATTTGTATAATATTAGCAGATATATTTGCTTCTAGTAGAAATATTTATATGAACAATAATGAAAGAAAAATAACAAAATTACTCTTATTTGTCTTTTTGCACTAAAAAATCTTAATACGTTCAATATCGAAATTGAAAGTTTTTAAACAGCGTTTTTTATTTAGAATACCTTTTAGAACGGAAATTTATTTTATACAAATAAAGTTTCAATTTAAATTTTTTGTTATCTTTTTTTTAATTCCTTTAATATACTTATCTGTGTTTATTGTACGTATTAATATAGTAGAAAAACCGAAATAGCCAAAAAAAACTCATAATAAAAAAATATAAACGTGTATACAAATATATTTATCAAAAAAACAACAAAAAACAGTTAAAAACACTAGAAAAAAGAGAAAAAGGTAAATATCGAAATTTTATGCATTTTAATATAATTTTTTTAATTGCTATATCTTTTATACTTTTAATATAATATTTTATTAGCTACCTTATGTTTTCATACATCAATATTCAGATGATTAAAACTGGTATATTCTTAAAAAATGAATTGTTTCTCAAAAACGTTCAAAACTAGGTAAAAAAAACAGAAAAAATGCATTACACAAAAATAATTATGTGTTCTTTTTGAATCGTTTTTTTTAATTTGTTTTATTTGTAACCTTAAAACTCGACGTGGTTTCGTGTTTTATAAATGTTAACAGATAACTAATTTTTTATCAACTAAGAAGTTTATCATATTTTTTAGTGTTAATATTTTAGTGATCGACTATAAAAAAAAAGATGAAAATTTTTTCTAGCTATTTCCAAATAAAGCATTATTCAGAAATTGGTAAAATGTGGAATTTTGTGCATTAATTGGTTAAAAAAAAATCAACAGTCTACAAACCCAGTTGATTGAATTAAAATATGATATTATTGCATCAAAGATTATGCAATAGGTTAAAATGAGAATATATAAAAATAAAATATATGTTTAATTAAATAATAATGTGAATTAAAAATGTCGAAAAAGAAAAATTTCTATTTTTTTCCTGACAATAACCGAATTTAAACAATTCTAATTTATTTACAAATAAATATTTAGAATTTTATTAAAGAAATAATAAAAAATCTTTATAATACATCAAAAAAGATATAAATGCGAAAAAAACAAAGATATCATTTCTAATTGTTTTGAATATAGACTTAGAACATACATATTTCAACTTTAATATTTTTTTGCATTTATTGTGATAAAAAAATACTTTTTTTTTTAATATGCATTAATCACATTAAATAATAAAAGAAAAATTATATCACTCACCAATGTTGATTTAAAAAAGATTTTAACTTGAATTATATGTAAAAATTGTAATATAACATTTAACTTTTAGAAAATGTCTTCTCTATGGACTGATTCATAACGATCGCCATATTTCAATATATATATTATTCTATTAATAGATTTTGACAATTTTTTACCATATTCAAATCATAAATTTTTGAAGTCTGTTTATTTATTGAACTTTTAAGTTCTTCAGGGTTATTCAATTTATGTGATTATCGTAACTAAAGATATTAACCTTATCAAAATTCACTTCTAGTTGTAATGTGTTTAGTTTTTATTTGAGAATATAGGGTTTTAATTTCTTAAAAGATTAGTTTTAACTATACATGTACACAAAATAAAAGAATAATTAACAGAAGAAATAATAAAGATAAAACCGCATTTACCACAATCAACAATCAGATAAACCTTAATTCTAATTTGTGCAAACATTCCACTTCTAAGCTTAAAAATATTTATTCAATGTTTATAATAATTCTGATGCCAATGGATACCATAGTTTTTCTAACTACAACTTAAAAATTGAAAAATAAACTTCTTCGAGTAAACTAAAAACAGTAAAAAGTTGAATTTTCATAGAGATAAATTTACAGATTATTTTTGCCACATTCACTGCAATTAAACTGTAAACATTGTGGCTGATCTGATTAATCAACTAAATATTTAGGATATTCAAAAGACTATTTGTGTTTTGAGAAGAAGAAAAAAATGGCAATCAAAAATATGAGCCCGAGTTCTATCAAAAATATGAATTTAAAAATTAAATCAAGGATATAGAGGCTATATACATAGTAGAAAATAGAGTCACGAGAGAAATTAATTAACAATCACAATGGGATTTGACATAGAATTATATTCACAAAATAATATAAAACAGTGGAATTGATTCAGCGTGCACATATCGGCTTCAATAAAATTTTAATAAGTACATTTTCTCGTTATCCAGTTTTGTAGCGGATGTCATTGCACAAAAGCGTTATAAAAACAGAACATTGTATTTTATTATAGACTTTATTGTTCTTGCATTCAGTTATGGTGCCTTGTTAAAATGTGCATTTTAAGTATTCGACATATTATATAACAGGTTATATTTTGTAATAAAAATTTTTTTTTGGTCTTGATAATATATTGCAGCAGCTTTTGCTTGCTGCACAATTCAAGAAAAAGGGTACAAAAACTGTGGAATTAAAACAACCAATCAGATTTCGCCAAATAAAAAAATACCACAAATTAAACTTATTATAAATAGTAAAAATGGTAAAGACCCTAGAGAGCATTCAAATATACAGAGAATTCAAGAACAGTGGCATAAACGATTTGTCACTCTAAAGAAAAGATTTACTCAAGAATTCTTTGTAATAAATATTCAAACCAGCAATTAATTCGTTCTTCTCTTTCTCTTTTTAATATTTTCGTCAACCCATCTCCTCATATTAATAACGCTGGCAATAACTTACTTGATTTTTTTGTTTATATTTGTAGTGAATAATAAATATAAAAAAAACAATCTGTTGAAACTTTCAGATTTGAGCATGTTTTTCTAATTTTTTAATAAATTTATGTCTTTCTAGTGAATAACAATTTAATCCTTGTGTGTAATCAAGAAAAAAAGCATTTCAAGTACAATTGCACTCGTTTTTTTCTGATAATTTATATATATCAATTCATTTTTTTTCTAACCTTTTCTTTAATTTTATTTTATATAAATATTATTATTAAATAAAACCCATGAAAGAACTAATTTACTTGTTTGCAAAGATGCTGGTATTCAAATCAGGCAAAATTTTAATTTGGAAAGAGAAATAATGTTATTTAAACCGCATTGTGTAATGTAATTCGAATTTTAATGAAAAAGAAAAGAAATCTGTTTTTAGGCAACACATCAAAACACAGTAAATTATATTGATTTGAGGGGCGATCAAAAACATCTGCCAAAAATGAATACTTAAGTAAATCTTGTTAGACCATTGTAAATCAGTATGTTATATTTTTATTCTACTTAAGTCGAAAAGAACAATTTTGGAAGGACGTGTTGAAATTAAGCATTTGAAATAAAAAACTACTAAGTGTTTAAGTTCGAGTTATACTGTCGTTGCAGATACAAAATGAAGTTCCTAAAATAAACTTTTTGGTCAAAGTTGATATAATTGTCCATGAGATTTTCTTCCTGTTAATTAAATTTCATATTTAATGCTAATGCCGCTGAAGATGCCTTTTTAGGGAAAACATTTTGAATTATAGCAATATGACATATATTATAAAGATATGAATAATTTTTGATATATATTCATATATGAATATAATGATTTTTTTCGAAATATGGTAGTAAATTTTCGTTTATTTCTATTACGATGAAACACAGTAAGATTATTAGTACATTCAAGAGTCTTCGGTTCAGACTCTTTTAGATCACACTGGTTTTTATGCTTGTTGTTTATCATGTTTTAAAATTTTATAAAATTATCCATAAGAAATTGATGTGAAAAAAACAACACATTTTTATCATGGTAAATAAAATCGACATTTATGTTTATAAAATACTTTATTCGTTTTATTTTTAAAATAACTAATAGAATAAAATATTTATTGATATAAAATTTATATAATATTCTTGTTAGTTAAAATACATTTTAGTAAAGAAAATGACGTTTTAAAATTGAAATTTGCAATGATTAAATTTTTTTCTTTAAAATTTAATTATTGTTATTTGATGATTGATTATAAACCAGGAGAAACATTTAAAGCCTTTGGTAAATATAGATATTCAAAAGCAAAAATGCTTTAATTTACTTTCTAATTTATCTAAATCCTATTCATACAACATTACTTCACATATTTTCTACATTCACATCTATTTTTCTTTTATATTGACAAACAAAATGGAATTCTTATTCCATTTATATATGAATTTTTATGAAATATTTCACGATTTAAAAATTCTAATAATAAATGTCAAGTTTTAATTTATCATCTCCAAAATATTATTTATATAAGATTTATTTATTGTTAAAATTAAATTTATTTTTAAAAAATCAATCCTATTTTAGTATTAGAATTTTTTTGACGTGCGACAATGGTTTAGTATCTATTTTTTTTGGCGAATAAAAAATGGAAAATTTTTATATTATTAAAAAACTTCTAATTATTCTCACATTTTCATAATTAATTTGAATGAATATAAACAAAACTTTTAATTTAAAAAACGAGTCTGTTTTTAATCCCTTTTTTAAAGTTCAATTTTGATATGAAAGATATATAATTTTTTTGTATTTTTTTGAAAGAATTTTGCATCAAAATTACGTTCACAGACTACTTATATTTTTTGCAATTAATATATTGAGATTCCACAACAAATCATCAGTCAACATTGATTTTTTTAGCTATATAATTCTTTCTAGTATATTATAAATTTAATATATATAGACAAGATTTGCATACTGTGTAGATTGTTGTGATAAGGTTCTATAAGTGTTTATATTACAAATATTTCGTAGATATTGATTAAATATGTGATAAATCAAACAAATGAGAAGTGATTTAAATTATAATTATTCATTTATGAATATGTTTTGAACGGGTAAATAGCAAAAATTCTAATAACTATATGTTTATCATGAAAAAAAACAATCTTAGAAATTTTTAATAGTTCCTTTACGATCATATAAAACAATTTATAATAATCTATCCTTTTCCTTATTCAAACATTCCAATCCCAATATTTTATGGCTATCAAAGTGAAAAGATGGAATATTCAATTTAATTTTAGTTTTTTTAACCATGTGAGAATTTTAAATTTGACATAGAAAAATTTTCCAAAAAACATTAATGCATATATCGTATTTGAAGCTCATAATTTATATTTAAAGCAAAAAATATAATAAACCATAAAAACATAAGTAAAAACAAATAATTAATAATTTTATTTCTTTTAGAGACATAAATTGTGTTTTTTTCTTTTTTTTTAAAAGTAAAAAATGCCATTAATATGTACGATTCACATTAACGAGAATTTAGATTAACGACAATTATACATAAGAAAAAAATGTTTCAAACCGTCAACTTCTTGTCATCTTTGCCATCTTTATCAACAGCCTTTTCATCGTTGTTTCCTTTATTTTCATAAGCCTTAGTATATTTATTGTAAAAAGAAAATGGTGAGTCTACAGTCTCATTGATAGACAAGGTAGTATTTATACAAGATTGTAGAACCTTTGTACATGCAATTTGATATTCCCCTTTTTTAGCAATATCTTCTATATCACGAATGTCATCCTTCTTAATGTTCTTATCATTGGCATATTTAGAAACATAATTCAGATCTCTAACAAATGGACATCCATATGAATCTTTTCCATCAGAGAAAGAGATAACCTTTTGACAATAATATGATTTGTAGCTTTTTCTGCTACCTTCCAGACCATATGAATGTCTTATCATATATGTATACTCTTTCATCGCATCGGTTTTTCCAGCTTTAAAATTGTTTTTAAAGTATTTGATACAATCATCGACTGGCATATTAATGTCTTTAAAAAATCTTACTAAAGTCAGACGATCAACATATTTTAGGTGTTGTATTTTTTTTAATTTACTTATCAGACCTGTAATGCAAGGCGGAAAATATGCTTCCATATTTTTTATTGTTGTAAATTCGCTTTTTGAAACAAGCAAATTTTGATCAAATAAATGATGGTGCAATTTAAACATTCTTTCGTCGTTATCTAAGCGGCATTTTGCGTACAGCAAGATCATTTCTTTCTCTAAATACTTTCTAAACGCGTTTATAATAATAATTTTGTATAAATTTTCGTTGATACTAACGAATCCTTGCTTGATTTCGATTTCATGTTTTTGGATAGCATCAATTACTTTTGAAAAATGGACATTTATTGCATAATTCTTAATGGATTTTATGTTCTGATTGTCACCGGTATATTCCATGTTGTGTTTCAAAATAACAATTTTCTTTTCGTTATCAACTGTCATTCCATTTAATTTTGGTATAAAATCGTTGAAGAAAAAGCCTTTGACTTCCTCGTTGCTTAAAATTTGAATCTTTTTCGTGAATAATAAAGTTTCCATGCTGATAAACCATTTTACGCTCCACATTGTTTGAGCACAAATCAGTTTTGCACAAAAATGTGATTTTACATCGTCTTCATAACTTGTTGGTTGCAATGACAAAAAAAGTTCGTGCTTTGATTCTAATGTTTTGAGCTGTTTGATACGGTCTAAAGCCTTTTCCTTGAAATTGCAATAATCAATATTCGCTATGGGAAGTTTGGCATAAAAAAGTATTTTCTTTTCTGGTTCTTCAATTCGTATACGCTTCATTTATTATATAAATGGGGTTTTAAAGAGATTTCTTACCCTCAATACTTGTAATACAGTGGTGTAAGCAATATTACTCTTTGGAAACATGTTTTCATGTTGAAAAGCTAAATTTAATTTATTGATTTAGCAACTGTCTAACATCTATAAATCTTTTCAACAATACAGATAAACAAATTGATTAGACGATAAAACAACA
The DNA here is from genome assembly GCA_000230595.3 of Edhazardia aedis USNM 41457. NCBI lineage: Eukaryota > Fungi > Microsporidia > Culicosporidae > Edhazardia > Edhazardia aedis. The sequence goes on along the minus strand of AFBI03000024.1, from coordinate 193,311 downwards.
TTATAATAAGTAATCAGTGTGGTATTTGTCAGATGTCAAGTCTGTAAACTTTAATATCATTGATGAATATTTATTATTTAGTAATTAAATAATAATTGAACCTTTAAAACTTTTAATGAGAAATTTAATACATTAATTTCAAGACTTTTAATTGATATTTTTTATTGATAGATTGAATATTAAATAATGAAATTTGATAAATAAAACCATTTATCAAATAAAAGTATAAATATATTGGAAATAGAATAGAAAAAAATGTGTTTTAAAAATTAAAATATAGATTCTGATGAAACCTCACAGAATCCTCCAAATAAATATAGTGGAAGTTACAGTATTATTGAGAAGTATTATAATTCAAATCACTTGATTATATTTTTTTTATTTATTTTAAGAAATATTATGAAGTTGCATAGATTTGATTAAGAAAAAATTGAAAAACTTATAAAAAATTTTATATTATAAAACATATAAATAATTTAACATAAAATATTTTTGAATATATTTTTTCAAGGTTATACTAAAAAGTTTAAACATTATATCAAGTCAGTACTAAAAACGCAAAAAACTAGCTTTCTAAAAATACGTGTTTCAAATTTATATTTTATTTTGAGAAACTATTATTTAAAAGATATTATTCATTTTTCTCAGCATAAAACATTTTATTTTTTCATGTTCAAAATATTATTCTAATTTCAATAAAAATAATACAGATACATCATCAATTTATAATTCACAAGTAGATTTTAATTTTATAATTTACTTTATCAAACCGAAAAAATCAAAGGCATATATATATGTGTGTGTGTTTTTAAGTAAATCTATAACAATCATGTTACAATAGCCAATAGTTTTAATCATGCTTTTAATTCTTAAAAATCTATGGTTGCCAGTAATTTAAAACAGAACCAATAAAACAAACAACCTATTTCTTTATATAGACTAATTTATTTTTTTGTATTATATAAAGTTTTATTCTATTTTACCATTAATCGTTAGTAAAATACATTTTTTGAAGTTTAAATCTGTAAAAAATTGAATAGGAATTCATAAACATTTTGATCAAAAAAGGACATACAATTGATTAGTTAATTTTGATGTAAATAAAACTTTAAATTTGAAGAGTTTTTTTATAAATAAAGTACAGAAATTTATCATTTGTAACAAGATATAAAATAGGAAATTTATTGTGATATAAGATTGAAGGGATTAATTTTTTAAAAATAAAAATATATAAGTAATATCCAGAGATCCACCGAAATTATAGTCCATATATATAAATAAAAAGTTTTTTGGTTTCTATCGTAATATTATATTCCCACACCTGTACTTAATTATAGTGGTATGTTTAGTTGAATTTTTTTCACCATATAATTATCTCTTAGTGTTGTCTTAAGACATTTTATGCCGTTTTTTCGCTCCAAATAACAGTTTATATTGACTTAAGTATGTTTCATTTTTCATGTTGATTCTATTGATATTAATATATAAAAAATTGACACATAAAATTCTGGTAATACATGAATTATCATAAAAAATATATTTTTGGATGTCATATAGCAGCATGTATAGATAAGTAATTAACAAAAATGATCTATGTTTTTATTTTCCAAATGAAATATGCGTTCAAACGAGCATAAATTTTTTATATTTTTTACATTTTCAAAGAACAATTCATTTTAATCTATTAAGTGGTGCAATTGAATTGTTTATGAAATTATCATTTTTTATACATACCTGTTTAATAATGGTTTTTCTATGTTTTTCTGTTAATATTTATTCAAATTTGATAAATAACTACTGTACTTCGCCGGTTTTCGACCGGAATATTTCAAATAAAAAATATATACAAAAAAAATAGTTAAATGTGGATGCAACACTTATTTTATATTTATATTAGTCTCTATTTGTGCAAAATGGGTCCTTGAACAATATTATCATTGTTTCCTCTTACGTTTTTCTATTATGCATATCAGAATTGTATATTATTTATAAGAAGCACTGAAGTCACTTTGGATGGTAAAAACACAGTTAAGTCTTTTCTATGGTGCCGATTCCTTCATATAGTGAATATTAATTATCTAAAAACTTAAAGTCAAGCCTATTTGTGTTATTATTTTATAATTTATATACAAAAATTACAACTTTTCATTTCAAAATGCAAATACTTATTTGATGATACAAAATAAATTTCTGATCTTTTAAAAGCCTCATCCACATTTTTAATCGAGTTTAATAAACATAAGTAATAAAGACAATTTATAGATTGTACTATTATGTAAAAAACTCAAACATTTTACACCTTGATTGCGTTAAAATAAAAATGGATAACAATTAGCTTTACACGAATCTACTTTAAATTTACATACCATCGCACAAAATAAAAACCCATGTGCTCATTGTGTGCTACACTAAACCTTATTAAAAATCCTTAACACTTGAAAAAGTAAATTTCGATTGTTAGTTAATAACAATTGAAATTTAAAAACTAATTGAAAAAAAAACCTATAAAAAATAATTAATTTGTTTTTAAATCTATGAAATAAAAATGTAATTCAAAAATGCGACTTAGATCAGAAATATACATATAAATGTAATTATTATCACTATGATCCTTAATATACTATTTTATTCTGATGATTTTTTTTTATTTATGAAATACGTTTAGATATTCCAAATACGTAAATTATTTTTTAAAAAATCAAAACAATGTGCCTATAATTTTCTATACAACAAAATGAAGACGTTTAGGCTAGAAATATTACAATTAAAAATACGTCTTATCAAAATCGAATAACTCTAAAAGACAAAATATCTAAAAAACCTTAAAAATCACATTATTGTTCCCCAATTTCTTAAAAGTGTAACCGATTCGAATTATAAAATTGAACTTTATATTTTGTATGTTTTATTCAAAAATAAATCTTTATAAATATGAATTTTAAAAAAATGTATTCCCGTTATTTCAAAGTAAACATCTTGATATTTTTTTTCTAATATATACAAATGTAAAAAATTTTGTCAAATCGTAAAGTGATATACAAATTAGATCATTATGTACATTTGAAAATTCTTATTATTTTCACATCGCATTTAAAAATAAAATTTTTTCCAAAAAATTCCTATATTATTATAATAAATAATGCAAATTTAGTTTTGCACTAATTCGTGTTGTTTAATGAGTTTACGAAAAGTATTTTTTCAAATGCAATAAGAAAGAAAGAATAACAAATTACATATTAAACTAACGTGATAAGTATATAAAAATAAAAAATAAAAAATAACTGTATGAACTGAATTAAAAAGTTAAAATAAATAAATATCTTAATTATTAAGTATGACTATAATGAAAAACTCATGTATATTAATCCTCTATGTACATTTGAGAGTATGTACAAATACATGAAAAAAACTAACCAATTTATAAAAAAGATAAAACCGTAGTATTCTTAACGAAAAACAACGATTTTTGTATTAGTTTCTTGAAGCATTTGAATTGATTTTTGATATCAATAATAAAAACTCCAAATTTTTTTCATAGTTTCTACAAGCGAAGCTAGATTTTATTAGATTCATATAAATATATGCAAATGATTATATTTTGTTAGATATATTTATATTGGCTTTTTTAACCTTTCTAATTTAAATAAATTTTTCTTTTACGAAAAACAAAATTATTAATTAATCTAATTATTTTTAATAAAAGAAAAAACAAATCATTTTCGAAATATTGATTCGCACTTTCTTTTAAAAATCTAAAAAAATATTATAAAAAGTTGTTTTTTTATATATTTCATGGTTTTTAAATAAAACATTACCAATAATTTTAGCTGTATAAATTTTTCATTAATAAAACTTATCTTAAACATAATAAAGTCTTTCTTATGGTAACAATCATTCAATTTAATAAATTTCAAATTCATGAATTATTTATCAATAAAAATCGTGATTATTTTTAATTTTTTATAGTGATTTTAATTTCAAGAAACATTTGATTTGTGATTTTTGCGAATTTCAAATATGTGTAAATAATTATGGCTTTATATTTACCACATTTTATAGTTCTTTGATGCATACTTGATTGAGTAATATAAGATTTTTTTAAAAAAATAAAACTCGTTCAAACTTTAAGCTAGGTCAAATTATAATAAAACCATTCTGAATTTTTTAGTTTTAGTATTTGAGTCTTTCTAAACATTTCCACGATTTTTTAAAATACCTTTTTTATTTCTAAATAAAATAAAAACAGATTTTAATACAATTCTTTAAAGGTTTGAGTTTTAATATAAAAGAATTTTGTTATGTTTGTTCAATATGAAGAAAAAAAGTTTATTTTTGAGAAACAACAGTTTTATGCAAATTCCAATAATGTCACTTAGTAGTCACTACATGAAACACGAAAAAAAGCAGCATTTTTTAGTTTAAATATACTTTTAGATTAAAATATTTTAATTTTATTTAAAAAAAGAGTTTGTAGTTCATTATTTTTTTTTGATATTGTTTAAGAACAATTTTTGCTAGTAAGAATTCAAATAATATAATCTTTTATATTGCAAACAGACTTGATGCTTTCATGAACATTATAATAAATAATTTCCGCATGAATAGATACAATAAAGATTTTAAAATACATCTAAAAAAACATTTAAATCCAAAAATATAGTTAGAAATTTATTTAAACTAAATATCATACATTAAACACTATATTCTAAAAATTCAACCCTTTTAATTTACTTTCAATACAGAAATTTCAACTTTTTAATTGAATAGGTATATAAACAAATTATTTTCTGTATGTGTTTTATATTTTATAATATATAAATGTATATATGTTTTTTTCATAAAAGACAATAAATATAATTTCTATGTGGAACTGTATGTTCCTAGAAATAAAAAGCACATTGTGTTTTAACCTTTAGAACAAACAAACTTAAAAAAAACATTTATATAAATTTTTGTTATATAATTAGTAATATTATAAACAATATATAAAAATCGTGTAAGCTTTTTGTGCAATTTCGGAAAAAACACAATAAAAAAATTAGTATACAATTTTTTAATAATATATTGTTATTTGATATTGTGTAAAATAGAAAAAAAATAAAATTATATGAATTTTGTTTTACTTATCATGAATTTACCTCGAAGTCTGGTGTACTTCATAAATGAAGGTCCTTTTGATTTTTTGAGGAAGAATTTTGTCGATTGTTGTTATAGTCGAATTAAAAATTCAAATACTAAGCCTGTTTTTGTGTATATTTATATTTTTTTATATATAATTGGTTGAGCTGCAATCACTGTCTAAAATATTCACAAATTTCTTTTTTCATAATTCTCAAGGGAATATATTTTATTTATAAAACAAATTGTAAAAAAAAGAAAATAACATAAAAGAACAAAGTATTTTTTATTGCAAAGACTACAATGAAATAAATTTAAATACTGTTTTCACCAAAAAGAGCAGATTAATGTAAAAGGAAATTCATGGAAGTTTTAGTGTAACCTAAATATGTCTAAGTTATTCTAAAGGTTGTATCATTTTAATCCACATATTTACTATCAGAAAAACAACTTTTGTCTATTTTTTAATTTAGATTCTAAATTTTTTATTGAATGCGCTGGTTTTGTCATATTCAAACGTGAATATAAAAAGGTTTGATAATAAACTTACGAACATTTATAGATTTATTTGTTATACTGACCTACAAATTATGCAAGTTGTATTTAATAGTCATCAAAAATATTTTAAAATTCAAAAATTTATGAATTCACCTGATAATATCCAATAAAAATTTCATTTTGTAATAGCAAAAGACTTTTTTTCTATAAGTATAATTAAATTGATAATATATAAATTATAAATCATATATTTTAAAATTTTTTATGGTTTATATATTGATTTACTTCTATTGACGTCAATTGTTTTTACTCTATAAAACCATTAAAACAGTTTTTTTTTATAAATTGAAAGTATAATCATTTTTTAAATCTGGAAAATATTTAGAAGAAATATGAATCATAATAATACTAGATTCACAATAATTATATAGAAATCTTAAAAAAAAATATTTAACGTCTATTATAATAAGCATACACAAAAGATACATCTAACAAGAAAAGACATATATTTGAAATTTTATAAAATAAATCAACAGGTTTTTACACATTATTAATTGTGATTATATCTGCTACTTGCCATGAATATTTTCAACTACAGCGTAAAGATACTATTCTCCTTTTTTATATTCTTTTTTGATTAGAATCAGTTTTTGAGCTTTTTATTTACATTTTTCAGCATCAAAAAAAATGTGTTTTAATGGACTCATTAGACTTTTTAGTCCTCCTAATATGCAACAATTTATATTATAATGAAAATACAATAAATATTTTTCACTTAACTATTTTATAGAGCTTTGTTAGAATTTTAGTCACTAAAAATACCTATAAAAGTCGTTTAACAATTCTTTTAAAAAATAATTTATATGGCATGTTAATTTTACACGGCATTGAACATAATATAATACAGATTTAATGAATTGCATTCAAAAAATGATTTTTATATTAAAACACTAAAATGTCAACATGATAAAAACATCGATTTAAAAGATTTTTTTAATAAAAGCAAAATGAATATTAATATTAATATATTAAGCTAATTCAAAAACCAAAAAAGATTCATGATTATCCTGCTAAAAATATCATTAATGACCAACAAAAAAAATACAGTAGACATTTGTTTTTTTTAGAGATTTATAATGCACTATGTGTAATCAACATTCTAATTTTTTTTCTTTATTAAAAATTTTTGAAAAACAAAAATGTTATCAAACTGAAGAAAAAATAATGGTTTAAAAAACGCTTGAAAGATTAAAACAAAAAAATTTTGAAATAACAGATATCTCTTTGTCTTAGATAAATATAGTAAAATATATAGATATAAAAAAGCAACAAAATGAATTTTAAATAGAAGATTCTGCATATAGTAATGTGAACGTTTCAAAACAAACGTTTTTCTAGATCTTTTTAGTTATAAAATTTTGATTTTAGTATATTTTATAGCGAAAAAAAGAAAATAATATAAAATAAGTAAAATAAAATTCTATCATGCTATTAAATTTACTATAAATAATAAAAATTAAAAAAAGTGATAAATAAGTACATGTTCAATGTTTTTAATTTATTTACATCTGTTATGCTATTACGAGCGCCAAAATTAAGAAAAGAAAGAGTAAAAAACCTTTAGATAATCAATATACGCAGAAAAAAAGGTAAATTTTTCTATAATTGTAGTGTAAAATTTTAAAAAAACTTTTTTTATAGTTTATTAATTTTTAAATTTATTAGTTTGCAATTGTAATTTTTTAGCCTAAAAAAATAATAAAATCGCACTATTTTTTTAATCAAAAATGATTACAATGATCTTTATTAAGGTGAACAAGTTTTTAATTTATTTTTTAGAATTTTAAATATGATTCGCTTTTTAATTAACAATGAAATGCTACTGAATTGCAAGAAAACCTGTTTGATGTATATTAAAATAAATAAAACATAACTTTTTTTAATGTCAATACTTATAGATTTAAAAAATTGTATCTCTCTGTGGTGTATATCAAAATTGTTATTTTATATTTTTATGCATCAATCTATTAAATATGACTAGTTATATAATTAAGTTTTTTTTGAAATAACAAAAGAAAATTAGTTTATTACGTATTAAATAAAATTATAAATATTGATTTACTATATAATAAACTTTAAATTTTGTTTTTTTTGGATTATTTTGATAAAAACGATTTAAATAATATTTTATTGCTTGAAACGACAAAACAAAGAAGCAGAATATGTAAAATAAAAAATACAATTAAAAATTTACCTGTTTTGCAAGAGTATATATATAGTCTCGCTTATAAAGACGTTTTTATATCCACAATTAACTTTTTTGTAGATAATAAAGAATACAGTGTAAAAAATTAACTATTACATTGCCGTATGAAGGAAGACCAAGTGATGTTTCAATATTTTTATATTAAAGCTAAACATTATTGTTAAATCAATTGTTTATACACATTTTTATATAATTAGTTGTTCTACTGGGCCACCAGATCTACTTTAAGTCGACTTTCCGGTGTTTATCTGCTTCATATATCTTTTTCTTTCTAAAGAGTCTTCACACTTCAATCCATTGAAGAGATAAAATGCATATAAATACAATTTTTGCTGAGCCGAAAGTTTTTCTCAATCAAACACACACTTTTCAACAAAAAGTCTGGTAAATATATATTGATATAATATAAGTTTATTTTATATGATAAATTTTTCTACAGTTTTTTTTTCTCTTAAAATAACATACATTTTTTATAAAAATTACAAGAAACTGTTTTTTTAAATATTTTATTTAATCAAATCATCTTTAATATAATTTCTTATTTGTGTTTATTCTTACTATATATAGTACAAAATACCTTAGGGTTAACAATAAAATCAATTGGCAATGAATTTTTATTTATATCAAAAGGTATTTTTTATATTTCTGATGAAAATGTGACATATAACAGACAAAGAATTTTTTTTCTCGTATAAAAAACGCACTAAAATACATCCTAAAAATGTTAAAGATGTACATTAGTTTAACAAATTCTTGAGTAAATAGCGGTTTTAAACAGAAATTGAATGAAAAATTTATAAATTGGCTTTAAATTAGAGATTTTCAAAATTTCACATAACTGGTTAAAAGTGCTTCAATAAAATATTAGCATCAATTAAAGATCATCTATATCAGTGGAAATAGAGATAAATACTAGAAATCTATTCTTTCTAAAAATTGCTTATTATATTACTATCTGTTGCATTAGCAACAAAAATAATTAGTTTTTTTTCACATTTACCATTTTAGGTTTTCAATAGATAAGAGATTAATTGGTTTTGACATTTTTAGAAATGTGTAATGATTGCTTATCTCAAATCTAGAAAACTAAAAAGGCAAATGTTTTAAATTAGTTATGCTTCATCTATAAAAGCAGCATTAAGAAAATAAAATAATAAAAATGAATAACAATTATAATTTTGATTTTAATACTAATGATAAATTTTATAAGAATTCCAATTTATATCGATATAACCAAAATACTTTCTATCTCTTCTTGAGAACTATTTTGGACACAAAAGTATTTTTAGCGCTTCCTGCACTATCATATCTTGTGAATAGAGAACCATATATAAGATACACATCTTGTTTTTATTTTATTTTTTTTGTGAACAGAAGTAGAATCAGAAATTAATTCTTAAACTCGGTTGAACAATAGAAATTTTGAAAAGATAAAAAAAATTGGTTATTCAGAAAACATTACGATATTCAAATATGTATCTTGACTTAAAAATACTATTTTTAGGGCATTTTTTTTATTCAAAAAGTTTTTAAAATTAATAACTCAATCAGAATAAACAAATTTAGTGATTCAACACTAATCAAATGGAAAAAATACTTAAAAATAGAAGTTTATTAGTATTAAAAATTACAAAATATGTGTACTAGAAAATTATTGAATTTAGTAATAACTGTAAATTAAATTTATAGATTCACGAATTGAAAATTGTAAATCTAATAATATTCGGTGCTCTTTTCAATTTTTTAAAAAAGTAATGCTTACAGAAAAAATTTTGAATACATAATATATGAAAAGTTCCTGATTAATAAAATTATGATAAAAATATCAAAGTTTTCTAATCTTAATAAAATTAACTATTCTTATCTATTAGCTGATTTTTGGTGCGATTTTCGCACATTCGATTGATTTTATAATAGCTTCTTAACACTAATAGATACGAAAATATAGCTTGATTATAATAGAACTATTTTATTTGTACCTATTTTTCTTTGTTTTGTTTTAACTCAATCAAGTTTTTGGTTAATGTGGTGATATTCCTAAGACGCTTATTTTTCAGAAGTATCTTGATGGAAAGATGAAGAAAATAATTATTTATATATGTATTATAAAACAAAAGTTAAAAACAGAAATAAATATTGTAGAAATTATTTCTATTTTATTATTTTATGATCTCTATGTTTCTTTAATACGATTAGTTGATTATTTTTTTTTATCATTCTCCTTTCTTCTTCTATTATTCTTTTTTTAAATTCTTTATTTTTCTCAAGGTTATTTCCAACTAGTTCTCTACATAATAAAAAAATTTTGCTAAGAGCTTCATATTTTCGTAAGAGATGATTTTAGCTAACAAACGTTGCATTTAAAACCATTGAGCTGGTGATCTAAATATTCTTTCACAGTAAATAATGAAAATTATATGAAATTTTTATAGTTTTGCTTCATGTCAATTTTTTTTAAGTAATTAGGTTGAGATTGCAGAAGAAAGCTGGATTTTTGCAATTAAGAAGATTACAACAAAACCGAAAGATTTTCCATGTTAGTAAATCAGCTTGGTGAATAAAAAACTGTAAGAAAAAAAAATAATTAAAGCATATGTCGATTAACTGAAAGAAAAAAAATAAACGCAGAAAAAGCAATATTGCAGAGTTAGTGATAGAAACCAATAAAATACGGATATTATCCTAATAAAAAACATTAAACCGATAAAAACCTCTTTTTTTAAATTTTCATATTGTAAATTCAAATATTTTTATCAATCCAAGAATATTAAAATCATCTTTATATGACAGGATGGATATTTTGTATATCATTGTGATAGATTACAAGTGGCTTTATTATGAAAGATTTAAATAAAAAAATTGTAAAATAGCTGATTAATAATCTAAAAGCAATCAAGTTTAGGTTCATCGGGTAATTCATTGGCATCGATTTAAAAGACCATTGTGATTATTTAAGTGAAACGAATAAAGAAGAATTTTATCAAATGTGACTTTTATTGACTAAAAGTTAAAGAAAACTGTAATAATGATTTCATCTCAAAACACTTCCTAAAATAATCGCAAAGATTATATAACTTAAAGCGTTTATTTTTGTCAAGTAAATTTAAAACATAAATATGTGGAATAATATTTCTTTAGAAGAATAATGAGATAGATAAAAAAAAAAAATAAAACAAGAAAAAAATGTAAATTAGTAGAACGAATAAAAAATCAAAAAAATATATTTACAGATTTGGAAAAATTGTTTACCAAATTAACAAGAGAATATGCCATGTTCATAACTATATTATTTTTTTTTCGATGTCTACCCGTTCAATGACTCGCATAGATAAATGATTCAAATCATGAATAGCATTTAAACAAGATTAAAATCCATAATAATCATACTTTATAGTTCGTATACATTAATTTTAAATAATACACATGTTTTTAGTTAAATTTAATAATCCCAAAATAAAAGAATAAAACATGCAAAAAACGTGATTATTGATCTTTATTTACAGGTTTTCTCTTTATATCTAGATGCTTATTAAATTTATTGAATGTAAAAAATACTGTTAAGGAAATAATAATGGTTGAGATCTCGATAGAATAGTATTTAAAAAAATCTACTAACGGATACTTGTATTTTTCCATAATCTTGACATATGAAATTGAACTAGTTAATTTATGCAATAAATGCGTTAGATAGATCAATTCATCACCTGGTAGACAACTTGAGTTTTGTGTTGTTTGAAGTTTGATGGCAATAAAAAGGCCTCTAAACTGAATCAAACCCCACAATTTACATTTTTCGCATTCTATACAATTAATTGCCTCGAATATTTTATTTTCCAGTGTATTTAACTCGCTTAAACTAAGGTTGTCGTTAAATTTGATATTTCTGTGCGATCTTAAATATGCAACAATATCAGATAATTGGTCCACGTGTTGATCTTCCATTTCCAAAGAGCATCTAAAATGGTTGATTTGCAATCTTCCAACCACACCTTTAACAAAATTTTCGGCGAATATCAAATTTTTGAAATGTGCACTGTTCTTCTTTTTTAGATAGTAAATTGGATTTGACAAATATCCTGGACCGACGCTTTTGTAAAAAAAGGAAATATGTACAAAAATGGAGTAATGAATTCCACTTATCAATCTGTACAAATTTGTATTATCTTCGATTTCTTTGTAAATTGCCTCCCAAATATCGAAGGCACCTTTGTGATAATTTGTGAATGTTTGTTTTGCAACATTGAGATCAACAAATGAGAGATTTTTGTCGCTTGGATCGAAGTATTTGCATTGATTGTTTTCTTCGATTCCGAATCTGCACACCAGATTTTTTGTGAATTCTGGGTCCAATGTTTCTATTCTGGGAACGTGGCACGATTTGAAAGTGCATTTTTTCATTAAATCCACTTTCCTGCATGGCTGATCCAAGTTTATTCTGATTCTTGAGAAGCATTTTGTTTTTACAAGATTGTTTAAATTTTTGTAAAATTGTTCTGACTCTTTTATTTCATCATTTTGTGATGAAAATCGCCTAAAATTCGTAATCAAAAGCAAAAAAATAAATGTTTGTATAGTTTTCATTCTGGTAAACATTATAGGGGGAGTGTTTTTGATAACAAAGTAAATTTTAAATATTTGTAAAGGTAAAATATAAATTAAATATTAATGCATAAAAAACATTTTATTATAGTGTAGATTTTATAGATTGATGGATGTGTTTTATAAATAATTTTAAAAAATAAAAAATGTGAATCTTTTTAATCTTTTTTTTTCATCTTTTAAAAATTCCTGCCTTCTGATAATTAAAAATTCACAATTAAATGTTGGAATTTCTTAAATGTATCTTACATAAAAAATCACAAAAAATATCATAAAAGAAATTTATTGATAAGTTTATGATTTCAACCTTTTATTTTATAAAACGCTAATAATTTCATAGTATTTTAAACAGAAAGAATTTTAAAAATGCTCAAAAATATATTTAACTGAAATGCATATTTCGAATATGTGGTAATTCTTGCTTTGATCGATATAAAGATTTCAAAAAAAATTGTATTTGTTTATGACATTTATTGATGTTATTTTTTTTGAAGTGCTTGAAATAACACCTTATGAATGTTTAATAAATACATTTTTATTTTTAGAATGATCAAGATTCTAGATAATTATACTAGAAATACAATTTAACCTAAAATAAAAAAATCCTACTTGTTGGAACGCTGGGTATCCGAAAATTTATTTACTTTAGCATTCGACTTTTCTACAATCACAAATATTCCATCTCGCCTTAAATAGACGCCTATCACTCAAAATAATTGACAACTTAAACTCAAACAATCAAAAAAAAATAGTAAATTTTAAATTTTCCTTTTGATTATTTTTATTTCTTTTAGTCAAATTAAATTAAATTATTGAAAAAGGGAATTGTGCCATGATTCCCAACATTACTATTAATTATAACATGAAAAAGATAAAGTTCATTAATAGTTTTTCGGAAATTTTCTGATGCAATAATTGAAAAAAAATTAACAGAATATTATGAATCATTTAAAAACGGAAAAGACTTTTTTTCTGTGGAAATAATAGTAAAATAGTGGTGTATATTAAATTAATATCAATTTTATAAAAAAACCAAAAAATAGTTATATGGTGGACTTTATTTGTCGAAATTAAAAATTTGCAAAGAAAAATTAACACATAAAAAAATATTGACAGTTTTATAATATTCAAATTAATAGAGTCAAAGGCATCGAAAATTACTATAAAACTGCATATTTTTAGAAAATTTTCAATAGATTAATTTCACTAATATTATGTTTTATAACGTAAAAAATCTAATTGATGGAAATGATATTTAAAGCTTGCCATATTAAGTTTGTGATTTTTTATGCGATTTAAAAGTCGATTCAGAATAAAAATCATCAAAAACATAGTGTAAAGTCATAGATAAACATTTGAAAATTTTGTAAAAAGATTTTTTTTTCTTTTAAATTATGCCTAAATGGCTAAATTTTCTATTTTACATTATTTTTTTCTGATTGAAATTTTTTGTACGAGAAAAAATGACAAAAAAACCATTCAAAATTCGAAAAAAATCAATAAATACATTATATTGTGTATAAATGTGCAGCACAATAATGATGACATATTTGATTGGCGAAAAAAAACAACAAAAGGAATTTTAGTGTAATATGTTTTTTATATTATTATTTTTTTCAGTGCCAGTATAACTCTAGCGGTTACTTTTAAGCGTCATGCATTCTTTCTGTTTCTATCTTCTAGTTTCTCATTATTCGGTCTCGGTTCTAATCTTTTATGCAGCAAAAGTAGAGGAACCTAAAAAATTTGCTAAATTGTAACTTTAGTGTTCGTATATTGAGCGCAATATGCTTTTGTGGAGTACTTGTTGAATAAAAAGGCATAAAATAAAATTCACTGAAAATACAACAAATAAAAGATTTTTAATACATATCGACTTAAAACTGAATAATTTCATTTTCTGCTTATCTAAAACACTTTTGAAACTATTTAACAAACCTAATCAAAAATTTTATCTTCTTTAAAACTTTCTATATTTTTTTGTGCTGGTTTAATCACGAAAAGCTTCGAAAATGGATCGGATAAATTAAAAAATTTAAATCGGTATTTTTTAGATTTCAAACGTAGATTTTATTTTTTGCACACAAAATTTTTCGCTTTAACATCTGGATATTTTATTCGAAAATTCTTGTACTGAATATCTCATAATATTTAAGTAAACACTGAAAATTAAATGCAATTTTTTATCCTGAAGAAAATTATAAAAAAAAATTGCATTTTACACTAATCCAATGGATCCATTGTGTGTCATAACTATTTAATGTATTTTGGGAATCAATATAAATTGAAATATCTAAAAGTTTTGCAATTGTATTTTTCTGATCATTAAATATTAGCTATAAATCAGATTCATATAATTTTATTGCATTTATATTTTTGAATACCGACTGAGGTTCTAGTCGTTTAAAACGAAACGTGTTTCTTCTTTTTGTATTTATTTAGTAAAAAACATCATTAATATACAGAGAAAATTTTTAAGGTATTCCTTTTTTGCTGAAAATACTATTAAAAATATTATTACAACATGTTTTGCACTTTAGACTGAGTAAATTAATAAAATTTTTAAAAGTATTAAGAAAAAAATTTCTGCAAATCTATCTTTACTTACATATTGATGACATAGAAATCTATCTTGTTTACTTTATCATATTTATCAATATAATCAATTTTTTGTGCTTTTCAACAACTACAGATTTCTTATTGTGTATTTATATAGCTTAAAAATACACAAAATAAAAATTTTATCGATTTCTATAAGCACTCTGTTGGATTGTAATACATCCATATCTTATAAAGCATCTAATACACACAGGTTTGTTGCAGATAAGACTTTGAAGTAAACTACAGTTGTTATTGGTCCGATAACAGACACAGTGAAACAGTTATGTATCAAGTTGGTTATTTTTAGCCAGTTAGTAAACAAATGATTTGTGCTAAGAAATCGTGAAAAAACAAGTTTCTTTATCTTCTTCTGGTACTACTGCACTTCCCAACCCCCTTTATTCACAATAATCTTGTGAAAATAATATTCGCAAAAATCAAGTTTTGAAACAGTCTTTCATTGTCAATCTACACTATTTCAGTTAGAAGAACATTGAAATATATAAACAAGTCAACATAAAATCTGAAAAAAAAATCGAATTAAAAAATCTCTATAATATATTTTATAATTTTTCAGTTAAAAATTCAGTTTTACATCATCATTACTATTAGATTAAAAATACTATGTAATCAATCCTATCTTTTTATTATCTATTAATATAACAGAAAAAAACACAAATAATTTATAATTTCAAGGTTATGAAATTTTAAAATATGCGTAATATTTTTGTATAAGCGTTTTATACAATCTAATAAAATAATATACACTTGATTCTTTTATTCATTAGACATTTATATACATTTTTATAACTACTATTTTTTTACAAATGATAATAAGAATATAGAATAATATAGTTTGCAAATTTTCTATAATAACACCTTTATCATTTAAATATATAAAATTTATGAGTTCATTGCATTCAAAAGGAAAAAGGAGTTATAAACTATGAAACTCTTCTAATAAACACTTTACAGACTTACTTTGTGAGTATCAATACAAAGCTTTTAAATATTTGAACACTTTTTGTAGAAAGCGTCTTCGGTTGACGAAAGTTTCAACATTTTTCGAATACATCAAATTATTAAGTCGAAAAAAAAGTTCTAAATAGATCTACTTCATAAAAAATATAGTATTTAAATTATTTTAAAAACTTATTTTTTTGATGTAACGCAATAACTTGAAATGAATATTTTTTGAAGCGTTGCATAATAGTATCAGTTTTAAATAATATGATACATTTTTAAAAATAAAGAAAAATATCATTTGAATCTAAAATTTTCTATATCTTTCGATATCTGTAATTTTTTTAATTAACATTAGGATAATCACTATCACCTGGTTTAATAAACATTGAAGATAAAGTGATTGTTTAGGTAAATTGTTATTTCTAAGAAAATAATGAGATTTTTTTATAAACGGTGCCTTCTTTATTCTCCTTCTCTATTATTGTAGGGTGCCAAATCTTGTCTTTTGCAAATAATTAATGATCTCCTCAAATAAAAAATATAGAAAATAATAACTAGTTATAAAGTATGCGGCTAAAAAAAGAATCGTACAGTAAGATTTTATTATTCTTAAATTTATCGTAGGACACGATAGATATGATATATAAAATAATTTTTGATAAAAATTATACCTTTTTGTAAAGCTAGTAAATTTTCGTTAAGAAAAAAAATCTAATCATAGTTTTGCTTATGTTATCACAAAATGCCTTTTTTAAAATATTATTTTAATGTAACAACATTTTAAAATCGAATTAATTGTATTTTTTATCATATATTAATAAAATCATATTATACAAGAAGAAAAAATAAAATGTATATACAGTTTTTATAATCTTTAAATTTGTTTAATATTTCTATATCGATATATTTAAAACTCAGCATTTCAAATTTTTAATTTCAAATTTGCTGAACTTTTTTTGAGGAAATTGCAAATCTATTGCCCAAAAAAGTTTTCTATATTTTTAAATTTATAAAGCATATCGATTTAAATAGAATGATGTTGTTATTTAAGAAAAATATATTTTAAAAACACAATCGATATTTGAATAAGAAAATCTGTTGAAGATTTTCTGACCGGTTCAATTCCTCTCGATGAGTTTTTCAAGCACACATTAACAACAAAAAATTCATATTAAAAGGAACACAAAAAAAAAGAGGGGAGACATATAATATATAAACTGTGCTGGATGGATATTTTAATTAGAATTTAAAAAAGAAAACCAAAACAGTTTTATTCCTATAAGTATTACAAATGAGTGCCTTTATATGTTACTATAATATATTTCTACCAACCGCCATGTATTATATGAAACTCTTACCTTCCTCAAATTTACTAAAATAAATCGGACAATTCATAATAACCGAACATAATTAAAATTTATTTCATATAATAATTTTATTTCATGTTTATTACAATTATATATTTTTAATGGATAACTTGCAATTCGATCAGGATAAAAATTTTATTTGTGTTTTTATGAAATATTTGATTTGATAAAATATTCCAAAATAATTAATAATTTAAAATTTTAGCAATTAAATTTTCTGTAATTATATAAATTTTTCAAAATCTGTTTTAAAAAGCAAGCAAATGATATTTTTAAGACACCTTAGTATTCAACATACGATTACATCATGTACGAAAATGAAATTCAATAACATACAACTAGTTATTATAATCGTTCTTTATATGCTTTTATCAAAGATAACACACCGTAATTCTGTAATGTATTTCAATTATTATGACTTCATATTGAGTAGTATATAAAACAAATTTAAAAGAATGATATCAAAAAAACATAAAAGTAAAATATTTTTTCTTATATTGAATTTAAAAAATTTTATGAAATACGATGTATCTATTGAAAACTTTGAATATTCAAATTTTTACCAAAATATGTATTTAAACACACAAATAAATATTATACGCAATCAAAACACATTTGCAAAAAAAAACTTGATAAAAAAATTTTTAAATATTTTTTAGGTCAATTAGATTTATCAATTGGATTGGAATTTATTATATGGATTCAATTCAATGAAAAATATTATTTAATTATATTTTGGTGGGTATTTAACTTTTTTTGTAATAATCACATATATGAACAATAGTAATTTTTAAGCATTACTTGATGCTAATTTTTTTTGTTTAAAAGAAAACAAAGTATAAAAAGTATGCTATAAACGATCAAATTCTTAAGATTTTTTAATAAAAAATTGCCAATACTACAAATATATATCCTTTTATTCGCAGAATTACATATTCTCGATTCTGTTTTTCTATATTTAATATCATTATCCAATTAGAATTCGACATTTTGATAGAAATTAGAAATAATATAAATTTTATAATATTTACAAAAAGGCTAATATTGATAAAATAAAAATAATCATTGATGATAGACCTGAAAATATAAATTTATTTGATTTTTTGGTCAAATTTAGAAAAATATTATTCTAATTTTTAGCAACTAAAATACTCGTTTGTATCTGTTAACTATACATTCAATATTGTGTTATAAAATTTTATTATATGTCTCTGCACAAAACGTGCATTTTGCGGTTTGGTGATAAGTTATAATATGACGGTGTTTTTATTTGTAATCAATTAGAGAATGATAATGTGACCTAATGTCGTCTTTCATCCTATATTGATAACATTTTTAAATTTCATACACATATTTTGTTTTTAAAATAGTCTATATTATTTTTAGAAGATTTTTTATGTTTTTTTGTAAAGAGATTATTATCTGAAAGCGTTTTATTATAGAATAATAAAATTTTTTATTACTTTAAAAAGCTGGTATGGTAGGAACAATTTCTAGGCATCTACAATCACAGTTGTGTAAGTAAGAGTTCCCAAAACAACTATTTTATTTAAATTATAACATTTTTAAAGATTTTCTTAGCTTTTAATGATCAAATTGCATTTTTTTCTTTTTTGATAGGAAATAACATCATTTTTAGTATATCAAAACTAACAAACTCGATTTTTTAACCCAATTAAATCTATTCATAAAAATATTTTTTTGCAACACGATTAGTGCGAATATTTTCAATTTAATCAGCAGTCTATTGGTATTTTTTAATTTTTTTGCAAAAAATTTTAGATTATCCAATCTCTAAAAAAATAACTATCAAAATACAAAATATAATATAAGTTTTATTATAATCTAATTTAATTTCTATTTTAAACAATTTCTGTTCCAACATAAAAACGTTTTATAAAGATAAAAATCACTTAACGCTAGGAAATATTTGTCATTTAAAGAATCAAAAAATTCTATTTTAAAAATTATGCTTTTTAAAGCTAAATTGCATGTTTTAGTCTACACATTTATAGACTTTTTTTTATTCTGATTTGTGCATTCAGCCTTTATACCAAGCCAATTTTGAAATAAATCTAATAATAGTCATAAAAACATCATAAGAATTTTTCATATGAAAAATGTTTTATTAAATATGTATGTTGGGTAATTGAAACTAATCGAAATTGAAAAGAAGATTAATAGTTTTGATAGACATGTTTTTTTAAAATATTTGCCTATTTGTAGAGAAAATTAGTTTTTTAGAACCAAAAGCATTTACTTTTACTAGTCAATGCACTGACTTTCAGCAATACATTTAATCTACCTGTTAAAAATCAAAAATACATTAATTACCAAATTTTTATATTTAATAGAATTTTCGTCTTTACAACACGACAAAGAGATCGAATATATTAATCAATAAAAATAATCGTGATAATAAAAAAAAATAAACTAATATTTATAAAATGTCAAAACCAAAATATTCCCTTTCACATTTTTAAAAATAAAAAATTAAACAAATATATGTTACTCTGTTAGTTTAGTCTCTAAACCAATATAGTAGTATTTTATTTTCGAGCGCGTGTCAATTGCATTTAAAGTTTACTATCTATGTTTTTTTTTACAAACATGCTAAAAATTTTCTAAAAACATTTATTACACAGACTATAAGAAAGATACTAGACTAGATAAAATTTTATATTTTTCAAAAAAAGGTTTAAAAAAAATGAAAAAAATAATCAAAAGCAAAAAAAATCTAATAGAATTGAGTAATTTCTATCTTGAGAAAACAAAACATATGAATATAAATATATAGATTTAATATCGAATTTTAACAAATTCGAAAATAATTAATGGAATATAAATCTGATACATAGACGCTAATACCTAGTTTAAAAATGAATGTTTCAATATTCGGAAATAGTGTTTTTAAGTAAAAATACAACAGTATTTTTTTTATTGGAAATTTTTATCACCTTATCTCTGAAAAACAAGAAAAATTGTTTTTTACATTTCCTTGTTGATATTTGTCTTCTCTTTGATATTTGAAGTTTGGTTGTTTTTTGATCAAATTTTTTCTATTGTATATGTTATTGGTACAAAGTTTTTCAATAATCAAGAATCTGAAAATACTAATTTTTATATCTTTTTCGAAAAACAACTGAAAAGTCACATTTTATCAAAAAAAAGCGTAAAAAAAGCTTTATTAAATGAACGAAATGAGAAAAATTTTAATATATTTTTACACAATCAAAAATCTGTCATAAATCGGTAAGACAGCGAGATCGATACAAAATTTCAAACTTGGATATTAAGGATCAATTCTTTTTGTTTGATATTTTTGTTTTTTTACTATTTTATCATATTGCACGTCACACCACCTTGCAAGGAAATCTTGTCCTTCGCATTGTTTTCTAAAACATATTTTGTATTCACTACGTGATTCGTATTTTTATAGTGTGTTAAATTTTTTTAAAACGAATATACCACAATTATACTGTAATTTTTTACATTTACAATATTAATTATAAACACAAAATTAAAATTATATTTCAAAAAACTTTTCAAAATATTATAAAAATTCATATACAATTTAAATTTTATAAAATATAGTCAAATTGGTTATTCGGTGATATAGAGAAGTTTAAGATAATAAATTCTTAAATAAAGTTGTGAAATCTTTGAAAAATCGTAATAAATAACATAATATTGACGAAAAACACAACCTAAACAATTATAAAAAATATTTAAAAATAATGCATTTAAAATAAATTTTACAGCAAATTACTTCAAAAACCAAAAATTCCAATATATTTTTTTTATTATTATTTTTCTCTATATTTTTGGTGATAAAAAGTAATATAGCCCATCTACATTTTTTTCATTACGTAAAAAAAACACCCGTTGTATATTTTTTGTTCATACAAAACTAACAGTAATTAAAAATTCAATATTTAATATTTAAAAAAAAAGATACATAAAACGACGTTTTACAATCAAAAATTTTGATGTGAAAAAAATTAAATAAAACAGTTTATCATATGTGATATTTATGAAAGAAATTGTATCTAAATCAAAAAATATAAACTACACAAAAATTATTTTTAAATAAGTTAGCTTAAATTCAATTTTTTTTTAAATTACTTTTGCTAAAACATTTGTCCACAACAACTCATTATGATGGAAAATTTTTCTTTCATTGTGAAAATAAAATCAACATACTGTCTTCTAATATTTAAATTGATCTTTGTGCTATAAAATTTACATTCGTGGGATGAATTTTAAGATTTTAATTTAAGTACCGCAAAAACCAATTTAAATCATCATAAATTTTCTATAGATAATCAATTGCATATATTTTTTGTACAATAAGATACTTCAATTCTTTTTTTAATATTAAAAATAGCACTAGATTCATCAAGCGTTACCACACACATAATCGAATGTGTAAAGATTAATTATTCTTTTTAGATCCATTAAAATTTCTGTTGAAATATGTAATATAAAAGAGATTTTTTCTTATTTTTAATATAATACTATCTCAAAATTTATCTTATAATATCCAAATATAGATATAAGTTACACATAAAATTATATTAAATATATAAACCTTATAAAAATTACCGTAATTATTTATATTGGATTTTTTTCGTATTAAAGATTTTGTAAATTCTATATATGAAAAAAGGTCTAAAGGCCATTAATATTAACTAATTTCAAGGTATTTTTTTAATATACGTATATACTTTTATGATATTATATTTTTAAATTTTTATTAGAAAAAAAGATACAAAACTACATATATAAGCTTTTAAAGTTATTTTTTCATAATAAATACTTTAATATTTTTAAATAAAAAAAAGAGTAAATGAAATGTTTTCATAATTATTAACATCAATAAACCGTGAAAATATAATGCTTAAAATTGAACGATAAAACGACAAATGAAATTTTTGTAACATAGATAAAAACGCATAGAATACAATTTCACAAATCTAATAAATCATTAAAGATATTAAGAATAATGTGTCTTAAAAGTTTTTTTTTAAGGAATCGGTATTTTTCTAAATTGTATTTAAAAATCTAAATAATGCATTTTTTTATACAATATCTGTTAAAAATGTTTGCAATAGTTTTTCTGCTTAATATATTTAAATAGACAACTATTAAAATGTTTTTGTGTAAAAATGTCATTCTTGCGGAATAGGAATAGAAAAGGTTTAATAAGTTCTGTATAACATTGCAGATATCATACAAATTTACGTCAATAAAATATATAAAAATTTTATCCTATGGAGTTATCGTAATAAATGATGGTTCATATGGATGTTTTTTTCATATAACAAATATTTTGGAATTCATTTCAATATACATTAGCAAAATTCCTAAAATTTACAGCTAAAAATAGAAAAATCTAAAATTTGGAAATTCTAAAGACGCTAAAAATGTTTTAGTGTAGTTTTCTTTTACAAAAATCCTTTTATCTGTTTTTATATAACCTTTTTTTTTATTATTACATGGAATATGTTGAATCAAAACCATGAATGCAAACCATCATGAACAAAAACATCAGTAATTGCTTTTATATATGTGGTAAATAAGTAACTAACATAAATTTGTATGAAAAAATCATATAATTCGAATGTTATAAACAAGGTGTATATTCTTAATATCATGTTTTCTGAAACAAAAGATATTAATCCAAATTAATAAGATCGAAATTTGAAAATTAGGGTATTAGTCTTTTACGTATTAATTGTTATATTTTAAATTTCCGTTACAATAATATGAAGAAAGATTAGAGCTTTTAATGAAGAAATATTTGTATAAAATGAATGAAAGTTTTTTTAGGCAAGTTTTGTGGTCTTAAAAGCTTAAAAATTGGAGTAATGCAATAATAAATAGTGTTAAATATCTTCTAAATGCATTAAAATGGTACTTAAATGCATTTGTTTTGTTTTTTTTATCGTAAATTCTAGGTTTTTTTTCTATTCTATTATTTTCAAATAAATTAGAAAGCTCATCTTATTCTTTAATATAAAAATATTTTTTTAAGTCTGTTGTTTTTGTAGGTGTTGATTTTTTAATCAAATAATATATTTTTTTGCGTAAAAAAGATGCATAAATATTATTATTGTATTAAACAACAGTATTTTGTATTTTTTTATATTCATCGGGTAAAAAAGATTGTTTTATCACATAATTGTGAATTACATGATTAAAAAACTATATTTACAAAATTTATTTAATAAAAAAGTGACATAAAATTGTGTTGACTTAGATAAAGAAACGCAAAATCATTTTTTTTTATTTTGTTGGATTTCTTCTAAAAAAATTAGCTGCATGATGTATTTATATGAAACATTTTTTAAAAATGGACATTCGGCATTTTTTTTAGCATATTTCAAATGTTGTTGATCAGGAAAATACGGAATCTTGATATAAAAAAAGTTTGGCAATACTTGCAAATTAGACTGAGTTTGGTTATCTTAAGATATTACAGAAATGAAAAAAAATTCAATACCTGAAACAAGAATAATTCATAATTTCATTTCACATAACAAGAACTACATGATAAAAAACTATAGAACAGAAAAAAATGTGAAAAAAACAAAAAAATGCTTATGTAATCGCCTTGATAAGCATTAAAAAACTATGATTTTTTTATTATCGATGTTAGTGACCACATATTTTTTTCTCTAATCTATTTTGAGTATTTCCTATTTGGATTTCTATTTTATTGTGTGTTCTTTTAACCTTAATTGCTTTATAAATGTCTAAAACAACAATCTATACAATCAACAGCAAAATAGGAAGATCATATTAATATTTTCATTTATGAACACAATATTCATAATCATGATGCCAGATAAAAAAGGATTATATCTGAACCATCTAAAGTGTTTCTATTCTCAAATATCTGTATTGTATAAAGTTTTAAAATTTAATAATTAAGATTTTTATCTGGTGTTTCCATATATTAAGTTAATTTTAAGCTTTCAAATTTTGTTTAAATTATAATATTTGTGTATTACTAGTCTTAAGTCTGCAGACTACTCATCATTTCGTCACCTTTTCTTTTCCGAGGTACCTCATTAAAAATGATTAATAAAATCTTATATAGTATGATACTAATGATAAATCTTTATTTATATTTTCATATTCTTATTCTATTTTTTACTAAAAATTTTTATATAATATTTTTTATGTCATTAAAAAGTTTATACACATCCTATATTACTAAAAATATCACTATTACTGATTTTTAGTGATAGAATTTTTGCCTATAGTTATAGTGTATTTTAGAACAAAAGAGAAAATTGTTTCTAAAAATTTGTAATATTTTTTTGGGCGATTATCTTTTATACCAAACAAAAACATCATTTAATTTTTATTTTTTAACATTTTCTTTTAAAATGTCAAGAAAAATTAGGAAACATATGAAAATTGTTAAGGAATGAAAGTTTAAGTAATTATTTTTAATGATTGTAAATTTTTAGTTTGTTTTGGTAAAAATTTATCACAAAGAATAAAAAAGCTCGTAAAAATATGAAATTCGCCTTTATAATTTTTAATTTTATATATATATAATGTCCCACTTGGTACCTCTATCACCATTAGTATTGTAGTTTTGGAGCCAGGACTTGAAGAAACAAACATCTATTAGATTTCCACTGTATCGGTTATTTTTTCTGTGATTTTCATCGTAAATAGTCTGTTAGTATGTCATTTTTAAAAGAAAAGAATTTTTTTGGGGGTTTTTTAATTAAAAAACGGTTATAATAAAAGAATAATGCAGAAATTATGATAGTTAGTATTTTACTATCATATTAAATCATATTGGTTGGTTTTTAGAACAGGTTTTGGTGTTTTAAAATATAAAATTTCTATAATTGATCATTTTAATTCACCAAAATATTTATATTGTATATTATTTTAAACATATCTTGATTTTTCGATGCAATATTGTATAAAATTCGTTTAAATCAGAAGCTTTTGCTGTATTAATAACCAAATATATGATTTTTTTTGTAATAAAAAAGGTAATTTATTCTAAAAATTAAAATTGTATATTATAAAAATAACAGTTGAAATTTTAATTTTTTCTAAATTGCATTGTTTAATTCAAATTTAAATTGTTTAGAATCTCATTAATTTTTAATTTCAATATATACATATATTTAGGATATAAAAATATGATCTATAATATAATTAATATTCTTTGTTTTATAACAAAATTATATCGCTTATAAAATTTTTATAACCAAACACCGAAATTTTAAATTTATATCGGAATTGGGAATTTTTCATTCAGATAATAAGTTTTCAATTATAATTTTTATAAATTTATATCTTTATTTAATATTTTTTAAAAAAAATACAATTTTACTTTTTTTTTTAAAAAAAACTATTTATTATTTATTAAATCCGTTTTTTTTGTTCGAACTTAAAATATACTGTCGAATGAGGTTAAATATTGATTGAGAAATTTTACCCAACAAATTGTTTTTATAATAGCTTTTTTATATATTAAAAAACAGTTTTAGAGAATTACCACAATTATTTCATGTCCCATCACAATATTCTAAAATTTTATAATTTAATCAAAAAATATAAAACTTTTTTTAATCCTGTATCGTTCTAGTACTGCAAATTCTGTTTTGCAACATTTATAAACTAAAATAATGCATAAAAAATTGATTTTAAACTTTGTACCAACAATTATTTATTCTGCTTGTCATTCAAAAATAAAAAAAATATATCAAATCTTTAAATTTAATAAAATTTGACCTAAAAAAATAACTGATGCTTTTTTGCTGTAATTTCCATTTTATATAACTCTTTAAAACTTTTTAATTTGAATAATTAACTCATATTTATCACAAAAAATTTTTTTATCAATTCATCTTAAGATAAATAATTTTAAGCTTTAAATAGAAGCCGTTGATTCTGAAAATTTACAAGTTTTTGTTTCGAGAAAGAAATTAATAAACCGTTGTATTGTTATACATTGATTGACCACATATTAGTTTTTGCGAAAGGCAAGTGCAATTTATATTAAACAATGAATATCATTTTTTTCTGTTTCCTTGCATCCACCAACTTTGATTTTTCGCTACTTATCTGTGTAATATTGTGTACAAAGGGAAACGAGCAGCTACAAAAATGGTGAGATAATAAGCAAATCGATTAATCTAAAAAAATACGCATCTTAAACAACTACAAATCAAGTTTTGATAAAACGACGTGGACTCAAATTCATTTTCAAATTAACCAAAAGCACACGGTAAAATTTCTACAATAGACAAAAATAAGGAAGTGCCAACAGAAAAATTAGTAATGAAAGAAAAATAAATATATCCACATATGAAAGTTATAATTTTTTCCATTGATTTTTATAGCACTCCCAATACAAGGTGATTCGAGAGTAAAGTTTTTTAACATGATATGGTTTAGTTTTACTGTTATAAACATCTTTTTATATTTTTTTGATCATATTATTTCCCAAAACACTGTCCAACTGTTATATTATTATTATTATCTATTCTTAATTTATTTTAATTAATACTTCAATGAAAAAGATAAATTAGGAAGCAAATAGTGGATCCATATCACATATTTATTTTTTAAAAAAAATCTGTTAACCGTATCATAATCCATAATGTTTTATTTTTTCAATTATCATAGAAAAATCGTTAGTGTGAAGAAAAAATTATTAGATACGAGATAATTTTTATTCTAAAAAATATTTACTTATGTAGATAATTTCTTTACGACTAAAATTTATCAAACGATTGCTATGTTTTGGATCTTTAGTCAAACATTATATTTTCCAGTTCTTCATTAACACTTTGTTCTTAGATTATTTACAATTTTCTAGTAGGAAATTTTCAATGGTTTATCAATTTTTTTTTTCTTATTTTGACTAAAGAAAAAAATTTTTATTCTAAAAACACCCAAAAAATAAATTTGAGGTGATACAGATTTGAGGATATTTATTCGCCATTAACCAATTTAAACGCTAATCAAAAAACAGTTTGTAAAGACTGATTTACCACAATTTTAAGTGTACAAAGAATCATAGAAATATTTTTTTGCGTTTGCAGAAATAACTCTTATTCTATTTATTTTTATTTCTTTAACTTATATGTGATTTGATAATAAAAAAACAAAAACTATTACTTTATTTAAAGGTATTTTCTTAAAGTTTGAGCTTAACTAATCAAAGTCATCAAAGATGTCAAAACAAAACATTATGAAAATAGAAAAAATCAATTTATGTTATGCTAAAAAGCAAAAACTTTCTACAATATAGTTTTACTTGCTATGAATTTAATTGAGTATGTTTCCGTTAGAGCAAAATAATTTATTGAATTTAATAACATCGCTAGTTTAAGTCAAATGTTAATTTTTGATAACATTTTCTTGCATATTTGTAGATAAAAGTACCTAAAAACTTTATTTTAGAAAGAAAAAAGGAAGTTCTTACTATATTATTCAAAAAATATTTTGAATTAATTAAGATTGTAAATTTGCTATATTCAAAAAATTTTTATTTTTCACTATAATCCAAAGATTTAAATATTAGACATGCAGTTAATAAAAAGTTACACAAAAACACTCAAATGTAACCTTTAATATCAATAATACACAAAAAAATAATTAAAATATATTCAAACCTTCTTTTATTTTCAGTATTTGTTTGATTTTAAAAATTTTGTTAAAATTTATGAAATTCTGGAATTCCTTTATTGGTGTAAGAATACTATATTTTTTGAAACTACTTGCCCTTCTCTTTTCCAATGCATGAGCTCACCGAAGAAATAATTAAATACATTAAAAGAAATAATTTAAGCGAAATCAAAAGCCTGATTAGTAAAAATGAAAGACTTCCGGCATCGGAAATCAATTTTTTGCTTGGCTTGAGCAATTTCGACGAAATAAACGATTTGCTTCAAAACTGGCCGCAGAAGGAAGATACGGATTGCATTATAAAATCACAAATCGATGACAATTTGTCTAATAAAAGTAAAGAAAGGGGCAAAGATAAGAAAGAATCAAGTAATCCTGCAAAAAATGAAAAGAACAAATCAAGCTCTAAGAAAAATAGCTTTACTGGTACTGGTGATAGTGAAAATGATGATTCTAGCATCGCAATAAAAAAAGCGGCTTTTAGGCATACCAACAAAATGTGCGCAAAAGTACATGATCCAGCTGCTATAATCCAAAAATACAAAATCAATCAAGCGTATCCTGACAAAGTGCTTACAATATTCTATGATGTATTTAAAAATCATATCAAAGAATGTGATTTCGAGCAGGCTGCTATAGTTGCAAAAAAAATTGTTGATGAACTTGTTAGAACAGATAAAATAAAAGATCGCGAGTTGGTGGCCAGCAAAAAACTGAATCTTTCTAATAAAGCAAACCCGGAACTTTGCCAAAATGTCTACAATGGAACAATTTCACCAGAAAGATATATTGCAATGACAATTGAGGAAATGAAAAGTGAAGATCTCAAAAAAAGAGAAGAAAAAATGAAACAAGATCAATTGATGGATTCTCAACTACCGAAGTTACAAGCAGATACCACAATGTTTAAATGTTCTAGATGTAAGCAAAGTAAAACAACATATTATCAGCTCCAAACAAGAAGTGCTGATGAACCAATGACAAATTACATTACTTGTTGTGTTTGTGGTCACAAATGGAAATTTTGATTTTGTATTGATCTTTTCACAAATTAAATGATAACCACAATTATATTTTCTAGATTCAAAATCGTTTCTTTTATTTGTTATTAATTTTGTGAAGATAACAATAAGTTCTGATATTTTTTTTGATCCTGTAAAAAAATTTTCAATCCACTTGAATAATTTATTTAAAATATGTGTGTATTAGTTATTTCTAATTATTGTTTAATGCATTCATTGTTTCGTCGAACAAATATTCGATTTGTGAAGCTTTCTATTCTGACATTTTGAATTTTTCTATTTTGTAACATGAAAATTCTTCTAAAGGAACATTTGAATTTTTCGTCTTCTTACTTTGTTCGTCCGGAAAAAAAATTTACAACCTTCGATATTTTATCAATAAAATGCAAAATATATTTTTATTCTTATAAAATTTGCTTATTTTTTCATTTATATTATATCGCCTAAATTTAATATACGAATATATTTCATTGCAGAATTATCTTTTTTATTCACAAAAAAAATATTTTTTTCATCTTACTATTTATGAAAATGTAAAAAAAGATTTAAATATTATCATTTTTGAAAACATAAATTTAATTTTTTACTCTCTGTTTATCTTCTTCTTAAAATATACATTAATTATAGTAAGTAACCGATATATTAAAAAATAATAAGTAATTTTTGGAAATTCTTTTTCATGCTTTTGTTTATTTCAAATACACAAAATACCATTTGAATTTTTATTTTAACAGATAATTTGAGAAAAATTAATTTCTAAAAAGTGATATTTTATATTAATTGACAAACAAAACTATAAGAAAAAAAACTAAAATGTGAATTTATATCATGTTTTTGGTGTTGAAATACACAAAAAAACGTTTCTAAATAACTTTTTGATAGAAAAATTGCAAATGGTAATTGTTGTTGTCAGCTTTCGACGCCAATCCAAAAATTACAAGTTAGAGAAATACATTTATAAAACAAAAAAATATTTTCCTTAGCTACGGGATATAATTTATCAATCAGATTTTTAATTTATAAATAATCTGGTATGGGTTTTGACTTTTTAGAAAATTAAATAGAAGGATACAATGTCTATAATAAAAAGAATATCAGAACAAATTAATCGCTAATTTTTAAAAAAGCACATTAAACCAAACTTAAACTTCATATTTAGATCATCAATATGATTATTTCTAAAGATATAAATCTCAATCATTTTCTTTTGATTTTTTTTCTTAAGCAATATAATAAATTAATCTATATTCCTATACGAAAAGATGAAAATTCTTCAAAGAATACTTAGTAAGATAAAAAAAATTTAAAATAAACAGCTATATTAGAAAAAAAGATCAATAATTTAGGTGCTATTCAAAAGAAAAAAAATATTTTTTTGATGGTTGATTTTTTATAACTAGCTATCGTAAATTGATAGCAATGGTTTAAATATTGTCTGCTTATTACTTTATAGCTTTTCATCATTTTTTTATAAAAGAAATTTCTGGTTTTTAGATATTATAATGCTAACCCATAGACGGAGATTCTTTGGATCAATCATGCTACATAAAAATTAAAATATGTTCATAATATAAAACTAAAAAATATTAAATTCTTAAAGTTTATTATTGTTTTTTTCGAACTTTTTATATGAAATTTGTCAGATATTAATGTTATTCTTTAATACAATCTTTCTATTTCAAGGTCTGCAGTCATTCTTATTTATACATTTTGATTTTTTTTTATCATGGGCTTCCTTAGAAAATAAGTCAGCACCAGAAAAGTTGCATTTAAAACATTTTGGTGATTGATATATGTTAGCATACACAGATCACACAAGTATTTATTTTTCAAATTCATTTGTTGGGATCTGTGATATACAATATCACATATATTTAATGTTTTAAAATTAGTAATTAAAACAATGTGTTTTAAATTTATCTTATTGACATTCTAAAAATAAATTTATGTTTATAGTATTGTAAAACTAATTCCATTTGCGAAATTAAAGAAATTAGTATACGGTAATAAAACAATATAAAACATTTCTATATCGGAATTTTTTGTGATTTTTTAGAGATAAGAAAAATCACAAAAAATTATTTAAGTGAAAAAAAAAGAAAAAGAGAGGAGAATTACATACAATAAAAATAACTTTAGTAGTAGTAATAATAGTAGTAGCAATGATATTAGTAGTAATCATTTTAGTCATAATAATAAATATAACAACAAAAACATTTCTAATCTTTTAGAATTTTATTTCAGAACCAACAGTGTTCCTTCTTTACAGGACAATAATAAAACTAAAATTTTTAGCCGTGTTAGTTTTCTAAACAATTTTTAAGAAGGCTATAAGCTTTATGTTTTTTTTTATGTAATTTTGGAGCTTTCTTGTAGAAAAAACAGGATCCAAATTCTGCAACTCTTATGATAGAAAGTGATAAAAAAACATTTTGAAAAGTTAGTATAATAAACTAAATCAAGCCATAAAAAATGGGCAGCAATAGGTAATTTTTACATCCAAGTCTTCCCCTTCGCATCAATAAAAACGATCTAAAATATAAAAAAATGTATTTTAATAAGGAAGCAACGTGGAAGGAAATAGGACAGACCTACAGTGCTTACATAGGGTCTCCAAAAATGTTAAATAAAGATAACAACTAGAAAAAATCTTCTTATAACCGCTCTTTATATTCACTTTTCTTAGAGAATACAATTCGAAACCCGGTAGTGTTCCACAATTGGAAATTTAGTACATTATAAAAACTATAATTTTTAATCAACATTATTATTAAATTTGTCAAATTTTCATTAGATGTTTGTCGAAGATATAATTTTACTAAATTTATCATAAAATAATCAAAATAAATAATAACAATGAAATTGAATTTAAAAAACGTTGAGAAAAGGCTAGATCTTTTCTTGAAACAATTTAAAACTGATAATAGTGTTAGTAATTTGTATTTTTCTTTAGAAAATTGTGAAAATTGCAATGCTTCATAATGAAAACTAAACTATGTTATACAATCCAATTTTACCATTATAAAATATATTTAAAATGTGTAATTTTCTTTGTATATTTATATTTTTTCTGCATTTGTATGCATTTTTGTTATTTATAGCTACTTCAGTTTCCGTCATTTAAAATTGTTTGTCATTTATTTTAGAAACTAATCTAATTTTTAAATAAATATAGATGTTATTTAAAATTTCTTTTTCAGTTGATTGTAATATAAAAAATATTGCATTCGATCAGATGTTTCCAAAAAATATCAAAATAAAGTTAAGATTGTGAAAAACTCTACAAGAATAGAGTAGCGCTATATATATTGTTTTTAGGCTTATATCGAGCATGAAAAATAAAAATATGCTCGGAATACAAGGATTTGCACAAACATGTAGCTTAAATTTCTGTTTCGTTTTAAAGTTTGATTTAATTAAGATAAAAAAAATCAAGCTGTAAAACCATTAATTTCTTTTGATGATATTATTTCAAGATAGTTATATATTTTATTTATAATATGTAAATTTATGTCTTTTTTTAGTATAGAAGTGCATTTAACATTCTGTTTGTTTATAGGTACAAAATTCATGAGATTTGATTTCTTTTATACTACCATTAGTCAAAATGAATTTTTTCATTATAAAAAAATTCATATTATGTGTTGAAATAATAAATTAAAATATGTTTTTCTGATGTTCATAATATTTAATATCGTAATTCAAATAAAAAAGTAACTTTCATAGTATATTTTATGCATATTATACTGTTTCTAAATTAAAAAACGTAAATATGGTTGTTTATTTAAAGTAATATCATCTTTACTATAAAAAATGTGTAATTAAAGCAAAAATTTCATGAAAATTTGATTAAAAATACTTTAATGATAACATATCTGTTAAATTACGGAATATATGATGGCTGTTAAAATAACAATAATTTTTGATTCTTGATATTATAAGTTGTTGTTTCACAAACACAATTCAAATTCTTGATAGTAGATTTTACATAGAAAGATTGATGGTACTAAAGGTACTCATTTTTGGTTCTTTTTAAAATTTTCTAAAAATTCTATTTTTTTAAAGTCGCTATACAATCAAGAATTATCAATAAATTTGCAAATATTTTATACATATTGTAAAGATTGAATTTTTTTGCGTAATTAAGATTGCGCTGTTAAACGGTGGACTTGTCATGAGCAGGATCTAGAATATTATGTAAATTTGATAATTAAAAATATTTTTTATACTTTATAGAGATGTATCGACAGTTTGGTACTTTTTCCCACGATTGTGTTTTTTGTAAGATTATTTGTCTCATTTATCATGAATGTGGAACAAAAATTTAATAATTAAATTAATGGCTTTTATAGCAGAATCTGATTTCTCAACTCCTCACAAAAGCTTCATTCATAATTAAAAAATATATAGCTGTAAAAATTTTTTAATGTGTAAAATTACACAAATAAAAATAAATATTTGCTTCAAAAACATTTTTTTTTCTATTTTAATTTTTTTTTAAAAAAAGAGGATGCATTTATTAGGTGAACAAAGAATAATTACATAACAATATTTTAAAAATTTTCGAAAAAAAAAGAAAATAAAAAAAAACACATTGACGAATGTAATGTTGTATATTTTCATCTTTTAATATTATTTTACTATTTTATAATTTTTGTCAATCAGATAAAAAAATTATTAGCTTCTTAAATTCACATCTTCTCACTTCTATGCTTTTTTTAATAAATTTTTTTTCAAAAATTTATAATTTATACATAACGAAATCATGTTAAAAAACGGGGTTTAACCGAAAAACCTAGAAACTCTTGATAATTCGACAGTGGTAAAAAGTTATTACAAAGTCAAAAAACAGCATTATCACAGATATAATTATACACTATTATTCATATCATAAATCAAATTTATTGTAGTTTTTCATGTCTTTTAATAATTAAATTCAAGTATTAAGTTTTTACATGTCATAAATTCGAAAAATCCAAAGTAAAATTAAATGCAAAAAAGTATTGTTTGATGTGTCATTTTGAATTTTACTTTGATTCAAAAATATCAAAAAAATTGAATGCAAAAATTTTTATTTTTTGAAATGTAAGTAATATTCATTTATAATTTTATGTTTTAAAAAATTCATCAGTGCTAATAATATAAATTTATGCATAGAGATACGAAAAACCATTATTTTTTTTGGTTCTTATATGTAATATTTAAAGATTAAGATGAACTAGTAACTGGTAAAAAAAAAATAAAATAAACCTTTTATTTTGGATATTTTTCATATATATTATGAGAATTTATTGTTAATAGATTACTTATGAATTACTCATTAAAAAGCATCTACTATAACGAAATCGGTATTATTAAAATAGCAATAATATTTAAATATGTTTTTAAGAAAATTTAATGCAAATATAATATAAAAAATAAGCTTTATATTATATTAAATAGCAATGTGCATTTTCGAAACATATTTATTAAATTTTCGTATTTTATTAATACAAAATCTAACGTTAATACGAACAAGATCAAATCTAAAAAATGTGGCCATTGAAAGAAGTTTTTATATATGAATAAGAATCGAGAATTGCATAGTATATTACAATATAATATATTGTACAAATAAACTAGATATATACATACTGCCTTCAGATGATCCTTTAATTCCCACTATTGGAAATGACATGTTTTTATCATTATTTAATTGAAAACTAGATTCTTAAAAAGCATTTTTTATGTATTTTTGCTTGTTTTGATACTTATGCTTAATTTATTATAAAGATTTTTAAATTTTTCACAAAATCCATATTTTATTTTCAAAAAGTAAAATATTCCTCAAAAAATATAAATTACACAAAAAAAATTATCAAGATTATTAATATATTTTTATATAATAATATTATTGATTTAAAAATGTAAATGTTTATCACTTTGTTATCTAAAAAATTCTATATGTTATATTTTTCCTAAGCAATCAAAAAATTTTTGTATGGTCAGAAAAAACGCAAAAAGAATTATTCATATGAAAATTATTTTGGTAGTTATTATTCTAAAATTTTAATTATTTTCAACTCAAATTTAGCAAAGTTTTATAATAGCTAGAATTGAAAGTCTTTAATTTTTATTGTAGGATATAGAGTAATAATCTTCGGTGATTAAACTTCAACTAATATCATTGATAAAAATAGGCAAACTTCTAGTAATTTATGTTTTATTTCGCAAAGAAATCATCGAATATGTAAATATTTTATAAAATAAGTCAATAAATAGTAAAAAATATACTTTTGCATATTTTTTTCTTTTTATCATAATATTTTTCCTTTATTAGTTGAATGCATATATTTTGATTGTAGCTTTGAAAAGTGAATGTCCTAAAGAGATACTGATATGGCTTAAAGCGTTTTTAGAGTATTCAGATGATCATTTGATAAATATGTCTAGGAAACAAAAGAAAGGTTATTAGGGAAGTTATCTTTATAAATTTTTTATAAATATTCTTGTATTTATTTTGTTCCTCTTCAATTTATTGTTGCTCATATTAAGGGCAGTCTAAATAAAGAGAATAAAGAAATTAGGAGAATCATTTAATGTTCAAAAGCACTTTTAATAATATTGTTAATTCCTAAGTTTTTTATTTTTTGTTATTTTTCTTTATGTGTATATTTATGAATCCTTTTCTTATTCTCTTTTTTATTCATTTCACATGTGAGATGCGAAAAAAAAAACACAGCTCGCAACAATTACACTTGAAAAATGTTGGCAAACATCATTGCAGCTATTCAGAAGAATCACATAATCCCTTTTTTTTATCATAAAGCTAAAAAAATGCATTTTCAAAGTTAGAAAAAACACGATGCACTCTTGAAAAATTTATATATTTAGGTGTATACTTTTTTGTATTTGTCTTTTGTTTTTTGTTTTTATGATAATGAGAAATTTTTAAAATTTGTGAAATATATTAGCTATAAAAAAATTTATCCATGTGATGGATGTAGTTTTGCAAAATCATATTTTAACAGATAAAATTGCCAAAAAACTATCAAAAATGGCAAAAATTAATCATATTTTTTGTTTCTGATTATGACCTGATTTACAGGTCTCTGCTGACAAATATTTATCTAGTTTGTAAATTTTTGATTTATCGATAAATACATTATATCCTTTGGTTTTACATTTTTAGATTGGATTATATAGAAAAAATTGTAGTAATTAGATTAAGATTTCGTGTAATTAATTAGTATATTCATTTTAAACATATGATAATTGCTGCACAACTTGAACGCAACACGATTCGAGCTAAAGACAAAATTTATATCGGAATAAATTGTTACATGAAGCAATATTGAACAGTGAAGGTAACTTTCAGATTTTTTTTGTATTTATAAACCACTATTTATGCTAATTAAATTTCATTCATTTGTATGTGAATGTAAGTTTTTACATGATTTTAAATATTTTTTAAGTAAATTGTAATTAATTTTTTGTTGGTGTTCAATTATTGTTTCAAAAACAATTTATGTTAATTCAAAAATTAAATTTTATTTTGATGTTAAATACTTGAAGTTTTATATTTACACATTTGCTTTGATCATCAAGCCGTATTTGAATCATCAAACCAAGCATAAAAATACAATATTAACTCGGAATCATTAACATAATTTTCGTACGTTTATCTTGAAAAAAAAAAATTTCTGCAACTTTCATTTATTAGACTTGTTTAATAAACAATAATTGGCTAAAGTTTGAGAGTTTGTAATTTCACATATAAATATTTATTGTTCACCTTTTTATTTTTTAATTGTAGATCTTCTCTACTAAATGATTTTTTATGTTTAAATCACTTATTTGAAAACACATAATATTTGGAAATTTTATTAAAAAAATTTCTCACCACTGAAAACAGCACTTTTTTTCTAGACTAAAGAAAAAACAGTGTTTTTTTTACATATTATCTTTACAATCTTGAATTTTTTTTCTGTTTATTTGTTTGTTTATTGATTTGTAGTCCGCGTTTTTACAATTTTTTATTATCGCCACTTATTTTGTTTGTAAAATTTTCCCTATTCTCAAAAGCTGCAAAAACAAAAAGTATTGTTTTAGGTTTCAAAATTTTACGCTTTATGCAACAAACAACTATTAAAAAATTCTTAGACTTTTAATATTTTTTAGCCTTTACTTTATGAATCGCGTAAATTTTCTTATTCAAATCACTGTTTTCAAAAGAAAAATTATTTATCAAATGATTTTTTTTCTATAAATTTTTCTAAAAAATGCAAATTTTTTATATATGCAGTAGATTTATAACAATTATTTTTTTTGAAATGAACAGATTTTTCTATAAACGTTCTTATAAAAACGCAACGAAACACATATTATAGATATATATATATGTAAAAATCAAAATTATAAAAACTAGTAGAAATAAAATTCACGATATGTTTTTTTTGAGATAAGATAAATTCTAGCATCAAAAATGTAGTAATAAACAAATTTTTGATAACAAATTTTTAGTTAATTAACTGAATTTGGAATTCAGAGGACTCTTTAATAATTGGTTGATTTCAATTGATTTGGTGTTCAACTTGTATGCAGAAGGAAGTTTAATGGAGATAGTAATATGCGTTTTTAAATTATATATCAAAGGAAACTTGAAGGAACTATTATTTATAACTTTTTATATAACGTGAGATATGTTTATGTGATATAAGTTATTAATTATCTTTAAATGATCTTTTATTGGTAATAAAAACTATTTCTTGGACTTGATTAAAAGATAAAATAAATTGTATATTAAATAATATATATAAAAAACAATAAAAAAATTTCATCATTGATATTAAGGAAGTACACAATCATAATCTATAAATATAATTCAAAATTAATTAATTTTTATCGAACAAGATAAAAAAGGCTTTTAAAGTAAGGTCAAATAAAAAAAGTGAAAATTTTCATAATTACAAAAAATATAAAAACTCTTAATGTGTTCTTAAATAACTAAAGAATGAAAAAAATATTAATTCCATTATTTATAATAAATTTAACATATTATACTAATTAAAAAATAAAAACCATTTATACGATAAAAGTCTTTTATAATATTATTTTAAACATAATAATATATCTAAAGAATACCAAAAATACCTTATAATTTTGATATATGAACCATATTAACTGTATTGTTACAAAAACTTAGCATTTAAAAATTTAAGAAAAACAAATACATAAAAAAAGTAAAATAGCATCAAATATTTTTGGCCCAATTAAATATTTCACTACAAATTTTAAGTATAAAAAAGTAAAGTGTTAAATTTTTAATGTAAACTGTTTCATTATTTTAAATGCCTTATCATTTTAACTTCTTATAAGAGGTTTTTGTAGAAGCATGCATATTTTATGACCAAACCAAGAATAATGCATCCAACAACCACCATATAATAACCATCTTAAGTTGTTTTTTTGTTTGAAAGGATAAGGTAACAACTTATCATTTTCATACAAATCAATCATTTCATAAACGTTACTTTCAAAATTATTTTCATCCCATTTATAAATTTTAGTATAATATATTTTTCTTATCGGATCAACAATCACGACAGCAGGAATCCTAAGATTTGGCAACAAATATTCGACAAATCCAGTAAATTGATCTGTATCCATTGTTGCAAAGACGTATTTTGCAAAAACTGCGCCCTTATGCATATTTTCGCTGATTTTCTCTAGTTGATTATCATAAAGCTCACCAGTGGTTAGCAATAAGACAACTGGCTTGATTCCTTTTATAACAGTTTGTAGATTGTGGCCATTTATTTTTGTCAAGTGTGGATAATGAGAATGCCACATCCATTCTTTTATTTTTTCATAATTATAACTTGTTATTTTAAGTTTATGAAACACATTCTTTTTTTTAATTGCTAATACGACTATGTCATCAGGATTTACAGATTTTTTAATTGTGGTTGAAAAACTAACGTTAGCAAGTTTTATAAGTTGCGAGTCGTTTGATTTAAACAATCGAGCTGTAAACTTGTAATCACGGGCAAGTTTGTTGAAATAAGAATCTACTAATGGTAGATTATTGTGAAACGCCAGAAAAATGGGTATTTTACTTGTTTTTGCAAGTTCAATGTATGTTGGATAGTCAATATCAGGTAGATCAGGAGACAGCAAAATATCGCAGAAATGCTGTAAATTTTCAACGGTATATTCTTCGTTGAATCTTTGTGATACCTCATTGTTGAAACCAAATAAAACAGGGAAACTGTAAAGATGGAATCGGTTTTTTAACCATGTAATTTCATTTTCATGAGCTCTTGCGACATTAAGTCTTCCTTTATAGTGATCAGCAAGCCATTTTAAGTATGCATACATGTTTTCATTTTCCTCATCATAAAATAAGATAATCCACGCACCCTTCAAACCTTTATTAAAATCTCTTGTATACAACGATATTACCTCGCCATCATTTTGCATTTTTTCATCAAATATGCTCTTCTCATAACCAAAATATTCTACAATCAAATTGACGATATCATCATATGATATATTTTCGTTTAATCTTTTTTTTTCTTCTTGGTTGTTACTCAAAATAACAACTGGATCTTTTTGAATATCGATTTTGGTACAATCACATTCATCACATTGAAATATGCGTGTTTCCAATTCAAACTCATTTTGATGAAGAATTCTTCCAATTTTTTCTATACTATTTTGGACATCTGAACAGTTTTGACAATCTGATGGGATATATAAAGATAAAACATTACCATCAGGAAGATCACATTTTGATGTAAAAGCTAAATTTATCAGGTATAAAATGTGTAACATGACTTTTCTAACATTTTTCTATTTTAAATATTGTGAAACAAAACATGTAACAAATATTTTAATTTCTTTTTTAATACGTGTATAACATGTTTTACTTTTTTAAAGCAAAAACTGCAAAATTTTTAATTGGTTCTCACCATAAAAAACAGTTTGATGAAATTGATGTACCGAATTATTATTTATCTAATAATATTATGATTTGTCTATATAATTTTATATATCAAATAGGAAAAAATGTTTCGTGCTTAAATGTTAAGAAATATTGTATCAGCCTATTAACTATAGATTTTTACAAATTAATATACTCGTATAAGAAACAACATAATTAGTGATTTTTTCTGTATATATGTTCGGAAATTGATCATGATGAATAGATTTTTAGTATTTACTAACAAAACAATAGACCTTAGTTCGATAATATATGATAATCTATCTTTGTTGTAAATAATTACACGTCAATCTTTTTGATTTTTAAGCTATTCGTATATTTTTCTACATTCAAAAATAGAATAAAACGCTAAAATTTTTCATCATCAAAATATCTATCAAACTTTCCAATAATTCAATTAGACATAAGTTTTATATTTGCACATTGGTAAATTTTAATATAAAGTATATTAAACTTACTAGAAATATTTCAAATCTTAAAAATAATGTTGAAGTATGTTTATAAACCCAGCAAAAAAATGATATCCATTTATTATCTAATAATAAAATATAAAAAAATATTGGTATTTGTATATAATATAAAATACAATAACAATAATTTCAATTCCATCAACAAACAGAAAAAAAAGATAAATTGATTTTTTAATCTAATATCTCGATATTTAATAAATTTCTTTATTTTTTTATTAAAAACCAATTATAATAATTTTTATATCAGTTTTATATAAAAAATATTAGATTAAGAATATTATAATAATAGATGCCATATTGATAATGAAAATAATTTTTAATAACATATGTAAATGATTAAACGTATTTCTATATCATAATAAATAAAAAAATTAGCCTAAAAGAAAGTAAATAAAAAGCTGCCAAATTGGAGCATATGTGATTTTAAGTTTCTCAAAAAAATTAACATGGCAATGTAAAAATACATTTATGTAAAATTTTTTGCGTTATTCACTTTTCTTTTAAATATTAGTAGGCTAATATTGAAAAAACTACCAAAAAATATATTTTGATCTTGAAAGTGATCATATAGTGTGATTTTTTTTATTCTAAAAATTTTTATCTAACTGAACTCTATACAAACTATTTTTCGTTATTTTAAGATATACAGGGAAAAAATTATAATCGAATATGATAATAGAAAAAAATTAATCATATAATAATAGTTGCAAAATATCAAACAAATATTATAAGATAAATTGTTTACCATGAATATAAACTATATATTTACCATATTTAACAAAAATAATAGTTATTTTTGCTGTGTAACACAACTTGTCAACACAGTCATGTAGCATTTATAATATATTTAAAATAAAAAAATACAGTATCAGTTCTTCAATAGGTCCAATAAAACTTTAAGTTTATATATGTATAAACAGGTATAATGATATATACAATGTAACTGAGAACTAATATAAGATTTAATTTTCAGATTAAAAATACATTTATAACAATTTAAATGTAACGACAGGGTGGTTCTATGTATAAATATAAATATTTTCTTTTTAGAAACACATATATGTATGTCATATGTGAAACAATACAATAAATAGCTATTTTAAAATAGAAATTTTAAATATTAAAAAAATTTTTAAGTTTATGCGTGTCAACCTTTTTTCGTTTATAAACGTATATAAAATTCCGACTAAAAATCAATAGAAATTTTTAATAAATAAAAATCAACCACTAGATAAAATTGTTGTCCAAT
Organism: Edhazardia aedis USNM 41457; assembly: GCA_000230595.3. Classification (NCBI taxonomy): domain Eukaryota; kingdom Fungi; phylum Microsporidia; family Culicosporidae; genus Edhazardia; species Edhazardia aedis. The sequence goes on along the minus strand of AFBI03000024.1, from coordinate 151,497 downwards.
AAGAATGTAAATATAGAATTAAAATTTAAAAAGATATTTTCTATTACAAATCTGTAACTATTTGCTCTACTGCAAATAATAAAATTAGCAAAATTTAGGATAAAAGCAAAAAAGATGAAACATAATATTGTATTTTTTTTCATTGTCACAAGTTTTGTTTTGAATTTTTAAAAACTAAAACTAGAATGAGTAGATTTGAATCTATGCAAACAGGATATTTTATTTTTAAACAAAGTTTCGAAATCTACATTATTAACAAAATATATCTATACAATACAATCCTTATACAAAGTATATTTCCGACAATAAATATATTAAAAAAAACAAAAAATTGGCATAAGTATTCAAAAAATGCTACAAAATAGCGAATATTTTATTTTTAAAAATTGAAAAATAATCAACAATCATTTCTAATGCATAGATTGATATTTTTTATGATTTTGTTCAAATTTTAAGTGAAAATTACAAATTAAAAAAGTTAAAGTTATAGTAAAGATAATTAGTAAAGCGGTCTCTGAAGCTAGCGTATTTGTAAAAAAATAGTTTTCAAGCATAGAAATACTATTTGGATATTTTTTCCTGGACAAATTATGGAAATTGATTGTTTATTAAAGTGATTATTATTATTATGATTGTTATTATTATTATAAGAATTGTTCATTATTACATTATGTTACGATTTTATAAAAATGTTTTTCTAGTTTAAGCATAACTAATACAAAAAATTTCCATAATTGGTTGTTTTAATATTCTCTGATAAACATGGCAAAACATGTCAAAACCATGTTTACAGAATATCAAAAACAAACCAAATATGGTAAGTAAAAAAATACGTGATTTATATTGCTTTTTATTATTTTTTATGTTTTAAATATCTACATTCCATCTCAAAACAAGAAAAAAAAAAATGCATAAAATTGCGTAATGCAAAGAATTTTTTTTATAGTTATATTTTTAAACAACAGTATAAAGAATTAAACTGATTTATTGTTTTTAAGTAGATCTTTATTCGTAAATTACAAATATATAAAATTAAGTATTGGCATCAATAATATAATATGATAGATTTTATGCTTTTCTAACTTATATTTCCTCTTATCGATTCTTTTTTTTATAAAATACATATTCTGAACACCTTAATATGTAAAAATATAGTCAAACAAAATTATGAATATTTATTCTTTTGGCAATATAGTAGAGAGTAAAATTGAAATTTTTTCTCATTTGTAAATAATTCATTAAATATTTATGGGTTGTTATTTCTTGTGATCAGGTCTTTTAATTGATTAAGATACTACCGAATAAAAATTACTTTCGTGTTGGAAGGACATAACTATTACTTTCTGTATGTTTATTTTTATAAGTTTAGAAAGCACCCTATCTAAATTTTTGTAGTCATTTTAATTTCAATATAACTTTAAAAACCACAAAAAACAATTTTTTTATGTTTTATTGTGTAAATCAATCTTTTATATACCTTTGTAGCATTTTTATACCTATTATATAATGTTTAAGTTTTGCTGTTTTTTGGAATAAAATGAATTGTTAATGTTCAAGTTAATGTTATTATAAATATTAAACACATATGCATACGATAAAAAAATAACGTAAGTAATGATATTCGAGTATTTAAAGGTTAAAAAAGAAGCAATTATAGGAATGAAAAATATTATATATATTATAAAAAACAACCATTTTAATTATTTTAAACCTAAAATGTTGTTTCTTAAACATTTTTTTTATTCTTATAGTCTAATAAAAAATATTTTTTTTTTATTTTTCATTCAAATAAAATTATTTAAAACAATTTGTTGTAATATAAGAAACCAATTAAAATAGAGTAAAAGATTTTTTTCGGTTTTTTATAGCACTATTAAAAATATTTTTCTTATATAACATCTTTTCATAACCAAAATGTTAAGAATAAAACATTCGTATAGATATACCTTTCTAAACAAATCTTTGTTTAGTTTTTTTTACGGTCATTTTCTTCTTTTCTCGATATAAAATTTTAATTTTTTTCGTTTTGTTATTTAAGCAAAACCTGAAGCGGTTTTTTTAAAAAAATCTGAAAATGCTATCTATTGATCAATATATGGAAAATTTAATTAAAATGTAGAGTATATAAAACAAGTGAAACATAAAAACTCTTTAGATCACTGAAAGATTACATATATCAAATACTATAGTAATAATTTTGCTATCAGGGCTAACCACATTTTTTAATTATTTTTCCAGAATAGGTGAAAATTTGTAATTGACAGAATAAAAAATTGATTATTAAAGTTATGAGCTTTACCAACATTGCTCATGAAGCAGTGAAAGCGTCTTCTTTTAGAAATACGCTCTATTTTACGACTACAATTGTCGAGATCCTTTACAATGATAATATTATTGAAGAATGTTAAAAAATTTTAGGCAGCATCATTTATAATCTATACTTATAATTTAAATATTTTAATACCACTTATAAATAATAAATTTTAGGTAAGGATATCCATGGAGGCGAAATATTGTATATTTTGTCGATTATTTATTAATGTATTATCAAATACCACATTTAATAGCAATAACTTATAATATTTTAGAAATTTTATAACAAATCAAAGTAAATTTCGTGAAATATTTACATTATCTAATTGTTGTGCGATTGAAAATATATGCTTAAAACAATAATAACTAGATTAGGTCAGAATTTTTTTGTAACTTTCAACGAATCTCATGCAGCCAAACTTCAAATAGAATTAAATTTTATCATTAAGATGTTGGCGTAGTATTAAAGAATATCTATATAGGTAATCAGTTTTTAACGGATCTGATTAGTTCCCTTTTTATACGAAATTTTTTCTTTGCAGTTTAAGCCATATTTTATTTTAGTATCATATTTTTAAATATTATATTATTTTTGCTAAAGCTATTATTTTTTAAAAAATCACTATAAAATATTATATATAATTTGTGATATTATATAACGGGCTTTTTGTATAAGGCTTTCTATTTGTGATTGAACTGTTTAATATTCTTTTTTTTGAAGAGATTATTGTATTATATGATCATGATAACAAATATAAATAATAAAAAACCAAAAATAACTTGTACAACATAGAATTCTGTTCAATATCTTTTTTAGGAGATATTTTTATTTGATCAAAATAATAAAAAGAAAAAGTAATTCATGCCATAAAAAACAATTTTTAATCACATATTATATATATAAAAGAAATCAAAAAAGTATATTACGATATTTTTCCTGGTAAATTGTTGATTTGTTCATTTCTGCGAAAATGAAGACTAAAATTTTTATCTGTATAAATTTTCTTATTAGACTTCCATAGTATCCCTATTATTATTATTATTTTTAAGATAACTTGTATCTTTGGTATTAACTTTAAATAGAATTAATTTTTGTTCCCACCTTTTTTTACAAATAACAATAATAAAAAAATAATACTTTTAAAAGAGTAATAATAAATACCCCATAAAAAAAGAAAGAAAGAGTTTATTATACATAATGGCAAAATCACAATGCCAAGAGTTTACATGAAAAAATCAAGATTCAATAAAAAAATAAGTAAACTGCAATTAAATACAAATTTGCTTGAAAGATTCTTTGAATCGGCTAAACTGTCGCCAAGCAATACCACATTATCAAATATTTCAACATTTTTTTTATTCAAAAGACTTTTTACAAAACTTTTAAAATTTTTGAAGTTCAACTTTAATTTGATTTTAAAGTTTTTTTATGTTTTTTATTCATAATTTCTATAATGAATATTATACATAAATATAAGATTTCAAAATTTACTTATTGGCATATATAAAGATTGAAGATTTTATGATTCTAATATTTATTTGTTATTTCATCGTTTTTCTAGGCATGTTTTCGAATTTCCACCTATATTTTTAGATTTTTTGATAAATTGTAGATTACAGTTACAATTTACAGAATCAAAAATTTTAATCTTTTTTTGAAATTTTTCAGTTAATAAATTTATTAAATTTTAAAATTATTTGATTAAAAAGGTATTTAATATATTTCAAAAATCAGAAACTATTTAAATAACGATATTTCTTGTTCAAAATAATAATTTTTTTAACATAATTGTTTAATTATTTTACCAATAATATGCAACAAATGTTGCTTTCTCGGTCAGTGACGCCATATAAAAAAATAAATCGATTTTTAATTTTAAAACATAAAATACCAAAACACAAAAATAAAACAATTGTTTATGAGAAAATTCAAGGTCAGTTTCGAGTGTTTTTTGTGTTTTTAATTTCACAGTATTACAGATATAAAAGTATATATTCGTATTTATTAATTTTAGAATAAGTTGTACAATTTTAAAAATTAAAAAAATAGAATAAACAAAGAGTATCATCGTTATTCGATTTATCAAATTATCGCTATTTCCGAAAAAATACAGAAATAAATAGTGTTAAAATAAATATAACAAAGGTTGTTTTAAATATTCATATCTAACACATATATGAAATCAGAGATTTTTCACTGCAAATTTCTAAAAATCTGCTTTCAGTGAATCAATTATACACAAAAACTGTATTTTAAAATAAAATTTTATATTTAAATATATATAATAGATATTCTTTGTAGCTAATAAGAATAATTTCAAAATGCATCTTACAATAAAAAACGATTAAAAAAATAGTTGTAGAAATCAAAAAAAATCACAAATTTGTAAAAAATTATTGTATGCTAATAAAAATTAAAAAATACTATAAAATACATAATTCATAAATTTATCAATATTTTATTATAAATATCTGAGAAAAATATTAAAAAAGATTTATGATATATGCTCTTTAAAGAATGCATTTAAACAGCATAAATACAACTTAAATTATAAAATCTTAAAATCCCGTCATTTTTAAACACCTTTCATTATCTTTTTTCGTTGAATCATGGGTTTTTTTTTACAATTTCAACATTTTCAGAAGTTTGATTTGGACATTCGAAATCTTTAAAGTCACATTCGTATGTTCTCGGACCATTTTTAAGTGATTCTTCATATCTATTCGATATATTGATTGACTCTGATATTTTGTTCATTAATTGTATTAAATACATGAGATCAATACTTTTAATTTTATCCAGCTGGTTATCAATAAGATACAACGCTGTTCGAAGACCGTAAAATTGTATTTTTCCCCACAATTTGCAAGTTCCACACTCTATACAATCAAGCAAGGAGTCCATTTTGTCAAATTCCTTTTTGATATCCATCGGTGGCATACAAATATCTTTTATTTTATCTTCTTTGTTGACTAAAAGCAGCTTCTGGATGTATGCTCTTGTTTTGTCATCCAAATTTACACAATCAAACATTTCCATGGAAACATTTTTCAGTGCTCTCTTCAAAAATAAAAGCAAGAAATGCAAATTTCTTCTTCTATTGGGTGTGTATTTCTGTTCGTAAATGCCGAAATCACTCAAATATCCGTTATCATTTTTTTTAAAATTTTTTGCACTATGCACAGCAACAGAAAAATGAATTCCGCTGATGAGATGCCGCAATTTACTGTTAGCATCTGCAATATCGTAAATTTGTTCCCATATATTAGAGGCGCCAGTTTTAAAATTGGTGAAATCTTGGTTAGCAATATACAAATTCACAATTGAGTCGTTAGAATTATTGTCTTGCACACAAGTGCCGTTGACTTTGTTTCCCCAAGAAGTAATTTCATTTATTTCAAATCCTTGATCATTGTCCAAGACAGACGGTAATTTACAATCAGGTGTTTTACACTGTTGCATGATATCCTTGTTTTGACATTTATTGCTAATGTTGATCTTAATCGCCGAGAAATCCTTCGTTTGTGTTATATCTTCCAGTATCGGAAGAAGTTTTTTATTCAAAGATTCGATAACATTTGTACACATCATATCAGCATGAATAAAGTCCATGGAAAACAAAAAATAAAGTATAAACAACTTATGTGACGTTTTTAGTATTCTTCTCATATTATGATTCTTCAGTGTCGTTAGTTTCATCTTTGAATTGTATTCGTTCTTTAAAACACGTTATTGTTTTAAAATTTGATAAGAATTATTTGTTACAAAAAATGATATAAAACATTATCGTTAAGTGATAAATAATTTTAATTGCACAAATAGATGACTTACCAAGATTTAAATGCGTGAAGTAATGTTTTTGTTGGCATTTACTCATCGATAGATGAAAAACAACAATTTTTAGCAAAATTATTGAAATTCGAAACAAATGTCAATTTTGAGTGACCTGTCAAATATTTACTATTTCAAGGACAAAAAATTTTAAAAAAAATTTATTGAAAAGCTTGTTATAAAGACAAAAAGTATTTTTTTGTGCATAATAATCTAAATAAAAAACATTTTTGTTGGTTTTTTTTAAAACTTGTTTATTTTTGTTTTAAGTTTCAAATCTTATAAAGTAAAATTTAGTTTATTTCATGTAAATAGAAAAAATGTTTTTGGTATTTAAAAAAATTGAAGCTGTTTATAATTTTGTATTTTTGTATAAATATAAGCTAAAAGGTTAACACTTTTTACATTGAGATTTTTATAAAATTTTAACAGAAAGGCAAATTCTTGCATTTCTTTTTTTAGAGATTTAAAAATTGAAAAGATAGCTTTACGTTATATTCTAAATATATCTAATGTAAAAATTTTATAATATATGTATCAATATAAATAACAAGTTTGTTTTATCAAAAATATTTACAAAATTTTCGTGTTAATGATGATTTTTTATATATTAGCGAATTTAAATACTTTTCTTGCTATATAATTCAAAATTATGCGTTATCGAGTAAGTACGAATTTAATTTGTATTAAAAGAATTGCCATATTTACGAGAATTTTATATTTGTTTTTTACCAGATTAATTTTAAAAAATGCACGATTTGAAAACATATTGTTTATAAGATTCTTCTACAAAAATTATGCTAATTTTTTTATTTTATTCAAAAAAATTTTAAAATTACTAATTCATTCCCAAATTTCAAGATTTGAGTGCCAAAAATAAGGAAAAATATATTTCAAATTTATAAATAAAAGACTCGATTCAAATATATCGAAAAATTTATATATAAAAAACAAAATAGAAATAAATTTGTAGTGTAGTATGTGGGTCTTAATCTCTAAGTTGAAAATCAATATTTCGAAGAAAAATTGAAGGCAAATTTCAAATTAAAAAAAAATCATCAAATATTCTTCAAATAATGAGATAAATCAGAAAAAAATAGCTAATTGAATCATATTTTTTGTACATGATGAAAATTTAAACCATTGTCTATTTTAGTTTCTATATATTTTTGATTTTTTTATTTAAATTCAGTCACTTGAAAATTTTGAATCATGAAATGACTATTGTTAATTTTCTTCGATTTCTCTTAATTTAACCTCAACCGAAAACCATTTATTGACATTTTTAATATTAAATCATTCATTTTTGGCCTATTTCGAATTAAAATTAGTGCTGGTTTCTAACAAAAACTATTTATTTAATGTTCAATTTTCAATCAAAACATACCAAAGGTTAAATTTAAAAAATCAGGTATTTTTTATATTGCAACTTTACTTTATTTTGCCACTAAAAATATCAATTCATTTTGTTCATCTGCATATGCAGAAAAAATATTCTTATTGATCATAAAATTCGGTTTTTTAGAAAACACGAATTCAAGGTTTAGGTTTTTTATACTTTTTTAAAAAAATCAAAAAAAACGATTGAATTTTATTTATAATCAACATTTTAAATATTATTTGCTTTTTGTATATAAAATTTCGCCGAAGTTTTTCTATTTTGATTGTTTTAATTCTATTAATTTTTTAGTTGCAAACAAACATTTAAAATATATACAGTTTATGCTTTTTAAATAAATCTATAAAAGTGATAATTATACTTTAGAATAAAAACTTTATTAAGGCGACAGAATGAGTATGAATATCCAAGAAAACATATACGATGAAATAATTTCATTTTATGCACATTCAAGATCAATTAATAACATTATTTTACTGACAGAATTAGTCATTTGTGTGGTTGTTATATTTTTTACCCTCGCCGTATCCCAATTCTACGCTAATTCTGATAAATAAAGAAAGTATAAATTAACAAATTATCATATCCTTTTTTATACTTCATAATCGTTATATTTGAAATTTTATAGAAAATCTGTTTTCTTATCTTGTTTAATATTTCTTTCTAACAATAAGAATCATATTTATGAAAATGTAAAAAACAATAAAACATATGATAAATTTTTATATTCATAAAATAAAGATAATTAGTGGATTTCTTATTTTACACTTTCGATTTTGATTGATATTTAAATAATTGGAATTAAAAAAAATTCTAAATACTTATATTTTTTCGACAAACAATTTTGTATTAAATAAAATAATTCTAAACAAAAATTGATTGTTTTATCAAAAAAATATGAAATTAATTAAGATCTTTAATTCTTCGAAAATTATATGAAAATAAAAAAAAATATTTACTCTGTTGTATTAATATTTTTAAAAAATTTTCAATCCACATAAATGATACTATAACACATAGAATAAACATTTATAAATCATGATTTGCATATTATATTTGTATTTCATAAAAAAAAAAGTAGAAACTAATAAAATAAGAAATAGGGGAAAACAAAATTCATGCAATTTAAGAAATACGAAAAAAAATGTTACAATATAATCAGTTAATAACTGATCAGTTTGAAATGAAAGTACTTTTTGAATAAAGTAATACACAGATTACGCATTTGAATGCTGTATTAAAAAAAATTCTTCAGTTTTTTAACTAAAAATATACCAATTATAGATTTTTATGAAGAGTAGTTTTGCCCATACAAATAAAATCTATAAAATAAATGTGATTTAAATGAACACGTTTAAAAATAAAAGATAAAACCCAATGTTTTTATAAATTGTATATATGTGAGATTTAAGCAGATAGAATTTTACAACAAAAATCCGGTGCTCTGCAAACAAAAAAAATCTCGAATGCTGTCATAACGTCATTATAAACTAAAAAAATATAAAAATAGCCATAACAAGACATATTATGCTCTAAAATTTACAACCAAGAAATTAAAACAAAAGTTCTTGCACACTAAAAAAATTCTTAAAAAGTATATATGATATAATTTATCGAAGATTACCTAAACAAATATTTTAGGGTTTAAAATGCTACATTGTATATATTTACTTCAGAAATACGCATAAAAATATGCTTGAAAATTTTTTGATATTTTATTTTTTATGTAAAAAAATGTACAGCAAATTTAAATTTCAATCGCTTTACTTGTTATAATTAGATTTAAATCAAAAAGTATATATAAACATTTCAAAATTGTTTTTTTTCAAAGATATGTAATACATATGATAAGGAAAAATTGGTTTTTGATATGTTCTTGATACATTAAAAAATTGCTTTACACGATTTGTGTAAAATAAAAGTAAAATCACTCTACTATGTTATTTTAAATAACATATTCAGCATAAAATTTGCAAAATATGCAAAATTCAATAAATTTCATTGTAGAATATTTAATTGAGACGCTACTTGAAAGATTATATAGTAAAAATTAACAGCGAGATCAATGTTGCAAATTAAATTTTACATCTTTCTACAAAGGTTATATGTAATCGCAAAAAAATTCTAATCCAAAAGTAAAAAAATGCATTTAAAATTTATATTTATATATTCTAGGCAATCTACTTTTTTTCTTTATTTTTTCGTGTTTTTTAATTATAATTTATACAACAACACATTCTATTAGGTTTATTACGAATTTTTAAAAATTACTTTTCGACAAGTTTATACAAAGCAAAGACATCAACAGCATTAGAACCTTAACTTCCGCCATTATCTAAGTGTGTCAGCTGTTTAATATAATTTATTTTTTTTTTGAAGAATTGTTTTTATATACAAAAATAAAATCTTTAGCATTGAAATTCTTACTGGTGAAAAAAATTTGAAAGGAGAGTGTTTTTCTTGCAATTTTTATAAAATAATTTTAGTGCCTTTTAATTTCTCATCAAAAGAAGACAATATCAAAAATTTTATATTGAATGTAACGGTAAAAAATTTTCATCTTAAAAAAATCTTTTAAAACAGCATTTTACTCGTTAAAGAATGTTTTATTAAAACAACAAAAATTTTTAGATTCATTTGAATATTTATATTTTTGAAAAATTGCAGATCAATGATAAACTTGTTTTAATAAGGTTTATTCCAGATTTATATTATATTATAAGATATTACTGCATTAATTTTTATTACTTGTTATTTTTTGGGCTAGAATAACTGGAATTTCAATAAAATACCTTGTTGATGAATTGAATACATATACGGATTCTAATTTTTTTTGTTCATTTTAATATTTTTAATTTATCGCAAATTTAGCAATATCATCACTATTGATTGTGTGTGTCAGTTAAAGTACAAAATATAACATTTAATTGAAAAAATATGTTTAAAGCGTGTTAATATATATCAAAATGTTATTTGTGTTATTCTTAATAATTTCCTAAAAAAGCAAGTGCAAAATTTTTATTTAAACTATAAAAATAATTTTAAAGAATAAACTGAAATTTTTAAGAAAATACGTAAAAAAAACATAAAATATCTGTTTATTAATGGAATTACATTTACAACTTGATTATAGTCACGAGTATTTTATTTAATGATATTTCTTTTAATTTTCATAATTTAAAACAATCTATTTTTTTATTTTTTATATTTAGTACTATAACCTTTCTTTTTAGTTTTGATATATTAAAAATTTTTACTTTCTTAGACTATTTACAAATAAAAGTGAAAAAAATAATTGACTAACTAAAAAAACATTTCTTTTTGTTAAGAGAACTGTGTTTTTCAAAAAGTAAATTAAAAAATTATAAAATGTAACAAATAATTACCATATGATGTTTAAAAGGATTTTTGATCGCGATTTAGCAGTTAATATTTTTTAAAACAAATGTGCCCAAAGTTTTAGTAAACAAAAAAGTAACTATATGAAACATTTCAATCTGATATTTTTGTGATATGATTATGCCTCTTAAGCCGTCTTATAAATTTGGCAATACTTCAATTTATAATTTGATTGTTAGCAAAATATATTAAGAAAAAAAATATAGCGCATGTATTGTTTCCTATATGATAAAATAATATAATTTTTTACAAATCTGTTTAAGTTTCATTTGTTTGTAAAAAAATTAACAATTTCTATTTATTTATTGAATATGAAAATTATAATATACAAAATTTGCAAATTTATTGCTCTTAAATTATGATTTCATAAAAAAATTGAAGATAATTATGCATGTATTTTGCAAAGTTTTGCATATTTTGACTGCGTCTTTTCATGTTTAGAAATCGGCTATTAAATTATAATGAATTTATATTTTTATATCATTGAATGTTTTTCATTTATAATTTTTATTTTTCAATTTAAACTATATTGCTGTATTTCAACGATGACTCATAAAAAGGATTGTAAAATATTAATTAGAATAATTTTTAATTTAAAATGTGTTTTTAATCTGGTCTATTTATTTATTTGAAACTCTATAGCCATAGTTTGAACCTTTTTATATAAATAGTATGATTTAAATCGTCAAAAAAACCGTCTTCGCGTCTGTATGTCTGCATGTGTTTTATCGCTGAGGATCTTTAAAGATATTTTAGATAAAAAAGAAATGATCTCGAGAAGTAAATGCTGCATGGCTAAAATGTAACATCTGTTGTGTGTGTATGTGTTTGATGCTTATACACTTATGCAAAAAAATATTGCATAAAATTGTAAAATTAATAAAGGATGCCCACAAAAATTATATTTCATTTTTTTCATGATCATTGTTTTATAACTAAATTTTTACACATAATATAGCTCTTATTTAAAGTGATTCTTTAAATTTTACGATTTTTATAGTATTTAACATTTGACTTAAAACATTACTTTTATAAGTAAAGAATATATATATATATAATATCAATTTGTTTTTTAATAATCTGTCAAAATCTTTACAAATTTATTATATTTTTTTGTAAAAGTTTATTGAATAATAACAACGCATTAGAAATAAAAATACAACATAAATATTATTATTATATTGCCTTGTTAACTGATACCATACAAATGGTACTTGTAAAACAAGCCTTAACCTGATCGGGATATAGATATATATAATTTAGATCACAGTAAAAGTCACTTGGACAATGTTTAAGCAGAACTTGTTTTGGAGATAAAGAATTATATCTTATGGGTTATACGATCAAACTATTATTGTATCAATATTGAAGCGGAAATGTTTTTTAGCATTGTGATAACACAATGATGAATCAAAATTTACGTTTTTATTATATTGTATGTGGATTGTAAAACATCTATATCTTATAAAACACCTGATACAGACAGTTTTGTTGCAGATAAGGTTTTGAAGTAAACAACAGTTGTTAATTGGTCCGATAACGGACACAGTGAAACAGTTATGTTTCATGTTGGCAATTTATAGCCAGTTATTAAATAAATTATGTGTGCTAAGAAATCGTTAAACAAACATGTTTCTTTATCTTCTTCTGGAGCTACTGCACTTCCCAACCTAGTGTATTTTTATTTTTTACGAAGTAAACTCATATTGATAAATTTGGTCACAAATCAAGCAAAATTTCATATTTGCATGAAGGGTAACACAATTAACTTCATAAAAATAAACAATTGAACGAGCTGAATAAATGGAACAACAAAACAAAAATAGTTTTTTTAACAAATTTTTATGGTGCTATACAATTTTTTTTATCTCTTTAAACGCAATACCAAGAGGAATATTAACCCAACCATTTTTTCAAAGAAATATCATTTTATTTTCTTTCAGATATTATTAAATGCACATCAAGTATTTTTTTAGGTTAAAAAGCAGCAAAAAAATTTTTTTGTTATTATGGAATAAGATAGCAATGAAACTTTTTAATATTTGTAGGTTACATTTTTTTTAGTTGTTATCGTATGTTTTCAAATGAAAATAACCTTTTTAAAAATTATACAGGATACAATCAAAAGCCACCAACATTTGTAATTTTCGTTTCAAACGTGATTTTTTCGTGAAATTTCTTGTATCAAAAATTATGTTTAAGATTTATTGAATATAGAAAAGGATCTTCATTAAACACAAATTGTAAATATTTCTTTACGATGTTTTGTCTCCGGTTAGTAAAATTGAGTATGTATATTAATGTGTTAAATGAACAAAGAAACGTTAAAAAACTATATTTCGTTCTTAAATTGTTTTTTTAATTGTCCTTTATAATGATTTTTTTATATTAAATAACGTTTAACAGCAGAAATACAATATTATCAATGAAAGATTATTATTATGATAAAATCAAAATAAAACAAAGTTTTAAACTACAAAAAAAAATACATTTTTAAAATATATTTATCTGTAGGTCTGCTAAACTACACTTAACATTTTCCACTGCCTAACATATCTAATAAAACCAATCTAAGATCCTTTCATTTGTATTTTTATTGTTTTATGTCGCGAATTGTATAATTGTTACCATATTAGTTTTATATTTGTCACGTTATCATTTAAACTGCATGTATTATTAACCTACCTACTTGGTCAAATAACTGTGCATAACTCCTAAATCTCCCTCGAATACCAAAAAGCCGAGCACAAATCTTGATATGCTAGCAAAGGTTACTTACTAGGCAAGTATAAATAGTCTAAAAAAAAGCAAAAATCGCAAAGAAGAGGATAAACTTCACAAGCGCTGAACTAACCCGTTTGTGACTATAAACGAACAACAAAAAAGGTTACTCTAAATTTTCCCTTTTTAATACATTTCTAGGCCACTCTGTACGGTCACCCTTAAGTACTGCAGAAAGATACAATTAAATATGTAACATCGTTTATTTTAAAAATTAAGATAAAAAAATTAATTTCTATGTGGAAATTTGCAGATTTCTATTGAAAATAAATATGAATTAATTATCAGATTTTTTGTCGGTGTTGATATTTATCAAAAAATAGTCTATAAAATATTTCTAAAAAATGTAATATTAAAAAATAATTTTTTGGATATATCAAAATGCAAAGAAATTTTAAAGAAAAAAAATAGGTATCACTAAGTTGCGTCTTTTTTAACTTTTTTTTTGTTTTCAAAATTTTCTTTTTATTTTATTTTTGATTTTTGATATAGAACGCATAAAAAACTAATATACTATATAATTGATAAAAAAATACACGTTAAATCAAGAATATAAATTCATTTAACAAATTTTTTTTATGAAAAGTAATTTTAAGTTTAGGAATAGCTAGAATAAATTTCAATTTATTTCCTTTTTACAGAAATAATTTTTATAATATTGTATAAAAATCGTTTAAAAACTTGAATTGATAATTATGAATACAAATAACATGCAAAAAAATTTAAAGATTTTTATATTTTTGCTTTTTAACTGCAATTTCTATGGTTTCATGCTGTATAAATATTTAATTTTCCTTTCATTTTTCTTGAATTGATGAAAATTTGTTTTTTTTATTATAGATGAATCAAAAAATTATCGTAAAGGAATTCTAAACGCAATCGGCTTCAAAAGACATAAAAATACAAAAAATTATCATCAACTTAAAACTATTTTTATTATACATATGTTAGAAAAAAAGAGTAAATAAAACATTAGCATATATAAACTGGATATTTTTTTAATTCGAAAATTTATTAATTGTTTAATTATAGATGAATGTATGAATAACTTGGAACGCAAATAAAAATAAGTCTTATTATTCAAAAATAATGTATTTTTTTGAATCTTGCGTTTTTATGTTCTAGCAGATGAAGCAATATGTATGTTTTATACGTTTTTCGATCCTCAAGTAACTTTCATTGGTTTAAAGTTTTTTTTATAATAAAAACGTTAGAAATATTATGTATTGACTAAGTTCTGTGAGTATAATCTTGAATCAATAATTTCCCGCTTCGATATTTAATATAAATTTTGAAAGATTGTTTCTAGAATTTGTCAAAAGAAAATCCTTAACATTAATTAAAATATATATGATGCAGACACATCATAAAACAATGATAATATTTTAAACTGTAAAATATTAGAAAATTTTCTATGAAAAAACAATTCTTGTTCCAAATTGTTGTGATTTTCATTTTTTATAACATTTGACGCATAAACATAAATAATAAAACAAGAATATATTCACCAAATAAATTAACACAATGATATATTTGATTTTGCTATATCGTGTATATTGTGTCATATTATTAAGCATATTTAACGAATTACCAACAATACTACTTTTTTCTAATTGCCTTTAAATTGATGAATATTACTAAAGAAAAAGGCAATATATTACTGAATTTACTAACCTAAAAAGCACTCGCAGCAGAAAAATAATGATTAAGAAACAATTTTTTTCGTTTTAGTGCATGGTCACATCAAATTATCTGCAACGTTTAGCTTCCCCAAGAATTGCTTATGTATCTTTTCAATCAAATTTCATTGCATTTTTTGGGGGCAATATATTTTTTGCATATA
Organism: Edhazardia aedis USNM 41457; assembly: GCA_000230595.3. NCBI lineage: Eukaryota > Fungi > Microsporidia > Culicosporidae > Edhazardia > Edhazardia aedis. The sequence continues at coordinate 135,930 of AFBI03000024.1, read as the reverse complement.
GCGTGCGAAATAAAATTGAAAAAGTTGTGGTTTCTTAAAAAAATCTTAAGAATAAAGGCCGACACAAAAGAATATTTTTTATTGATCGATCCGTTTTTCGTGCTTCTAACCACTTTCTCGAGTTCAATTACAATGGAAAAACCTTTAGCAATGAGCATATTTATACTTACTCGCAAATTAATATAGCAAAATCACATAAAAATTTAATAAAGATTGTAAAAAAAATCAATAAACTTGTTATTTTTATTTCATTATTTTTATCCTGCACCCATAAATTTTTTATGACAAAATGATTGATTCAAAGTATAATTTAATGATCAATCATTGGATTTGGATTTTATCTTGGAATTTAGTTCTATTCTTTGCCACAAATTGTCAATTTTAATATGAACTAATTATAAAAGACTTAAATTTAATAATTTTTAATATGAATATTAATTAAAAAAATTATAAAATATTGGGTTTTTTTAAACAATATCAATACTAATTTAGGAATTTTTGTATTAAATTATATAATTTTCCCCATATTTTTGTATTTAATGTATTCTATTTGTATAAAAAATTTTAAATCAAAAAAAGTCATAATCAAAATTTGCAGGATAAAACATTGTTAAAGAGCATATTAATTTATAGAAATTTGTTAAATATTATACATATGATCGAATGTAAGCAATAAATTGTTTATTCACACTCGATGTGTGAATGAACAGATATATTGCATTCATATTAATAAAGTTAATTAATGCGAACGATTTTATAAGTGTAGACAATGACTTTTGCAACTTCAATAGATAATCTTTTTCTGTATTTTTTTTGTTCGATCAGTTGACATCTATGTTAATGTGCATGGTGTAGTTAATATTCTACAATACACATAAATAAAATAAGACTAAAGATGGTTGAACATGGTCCAGATAAAAATTATATATAAATATTTAATTAATAATCTAAAAACAAACGATATTGATCCTTTTTGTTTTTTTATATTTATTTATTTATATATTTTTACATTTTTTTTGTTCTAATTTATTGGAGTAAGAGCTTGTGTCGGTATAAAAAACTATAAAGAAGTTCGATTTGTACAATTTTTGATTTCAAAATGAAAAAAATTGTATGTGTTAACATTTTTTAACCCATAGTTGGATGAGCTAATGGCAGTTAGATCTTTAGTTTTACGTTTTTTAATATTGCTAATTTTAAAACACTTAAGTGATTTAAAAACTTTTGTTTACATGCCTTTTGCTTTTTTATCCTAGGAATATGTGCTTCAATTACACTCTGAAATCTTTGCCATCAAAAAACTCATTACTGAAGTATGAAATCATGACTGCATTTAAAAATATATTTTCATTTCATTGGTCTCTCTATATCGCTAAATTTTGAAAAACAAGAAAAAAGAAATTTTTGACATTTTTCCTTTTCATTGTATGTTTAATGACGTTTAATGTTTGTTCAATAATTTGATCAAAGTTTGATCATTATTGATCTTTACTGGTGTATTTTTTGCAGATAAGCAAAAAAGAAAGAATTTTGATTTTGCGATTTTTTCTAATCAAATATGATTGATCTTTTTTGATCAAAGAAAAGCTTAAATTAACTTTTGTTAGATAAAAACGAGAAATAATGTCTTTTATTTCAAATATAAATTCATCCGATGATAGGAAACTGTGATGACCGCGAAGTTGACCCAGATTTTCCAACCACTGATAGCTTCATCACCCTTTATCTTGTGTTTTCTTATATCTTTGTTAGTCAGCACTTCAGACTAAACATTTATAATTCTTTTAGATACCATTATTTTCAAATTTATTTTTTTGCGTTGATAAAAGCTTATTTCAACGGTTTATAAGCTATTTATATTTATAAAAGGATTAATTATTCGAGCAAATATTGTATTGCATCAATTAAATTAAATAATTTTTATAACTGATTGAAAAAAATAAAATTATTTTTTTTATAGATTTTCTAAAATAACTATATTTTTCATAAATCTACTATGAAAATTTTTGAAATTAATATGTTTATTAAGTTTAAATGTTTGTTTTATTAATTAATCCTATTTACAACATATTTAAAATACATCTTTAAATAAAAGAGCCGTTCGCAATATCAAAAATTGTAAAACATTAAAATTGATCTTTTCAAATTTTTTTTGTTTATTTTAAATAAATTGCAAATTTACACCAAGGATTGTAATTGCTAGGATTAAAAATAAATTTAATATATTATTAAAAAAAAATTGATGGGTTTGATTTCTGGTTAATTTTTAATCTTTAAATTATGTACAGAAATATTTGTTATTAAAACAATTTAATACATTATATGATAATTTTTCATGCTTTTCATAAATATCTTGCAGATTCAACAAGTTTGAGTTAAGATTTGATAAACAAAAAAATAAACTACATCATAAAAAAATTTCATTCTCATAATGTATAAATTTATAAATATACTTAACTTTACTTTTTCAGATTCTATACAACAATCATGCAAAAAAAAGGTTTATTGATTAATTTAATTTGGTAATCATCATATTTCTTTCGATAACCAAATTTTTTTATAACTTAAAAACAATTGAACTCTTAACACAGAAAGGAACTATCTATGACAGCTAAAAAACTTCAAACAAAAATTATGGGTCTTTTGTATTCACTCGATATTTTTTATACCAATATTATAATCTAAAATATTTTTGTTAAAGTATTAATATTATGTTTAAAGCATAAAAATTTATTTTTATTCATTATATTTATTAACAAATGTAAACTATTTATAATTTTTAATATTACATATTTTCAAGTTTTTTTTACAATTAGCAACTTTTAATGAACCGAAGACACATTCTATTTTCTGAATACTAAAATTGATAAACATAGCAAATTCGTATTCAATTAGGAATTGAAGCACAAAATCACATATTTTTTTACACATTTTTTTTTAATATTTTGAAGTACCACATGATGTAAAAAACATTTTCTTATTAATATATATATTTTAAAAAATTCAAAGGTTTCGCTTAGATGCTATCATTAAAAATTTTTAGTGAATATTATGATAAATAAAAAAATTACAAAATCGAATTATGTAATTTTATAATAAATACAAAGGCAAATTTTTTGATATAATCATATATTCTTAAGTGTTGTATTTTACTTTCAATTCAGTTTATTTTCGAGAGCATTCTGTCATCAGTACTGATGAAAATTGTCTATTTCTATTCGTGTGTGATGTTTTGTGCTTTTTTTATATAATTTTTAAATCTTTTTCTCGTTTAGTCTGATAAATTTAACTAATTAAGCGACGAGCTCGATAAAAAAACTTTACTGTAATTTAATTTTTGGGGTTTCATAAACGTATAAATACACAATTAGGCGATATTATTAGTTTTTGTATATGCATGCTAATAAATATGTTTGTAAAATAAGTGGTTTTTTTGCCTGTGCTCAATTTTTGCTAGTTTTTCATCTTTTTTTTTTGTTTTTACAATGAATAGAATTGTGAATGCCTTTTTGATTGTGAAAAACAGAAACTTTTTAAAAAATTGCGCTAAGGAATTAACTATTAATAATTCAATTGTTACTTTGTAAATTTTACGCTGGGTTACTTTTTTTGGTCGGTAAAGCTATTGATAGATAAAAAAACTAAAAAAATAGAACAGAATATTTATGTGAGAAAACATGTAAATCAGCAGCATAAACATTTTGAATTCAATGCTAGAAACATCAAGTTCTTCTACACATATATTACTAAACAATTTAACAATAGTATTTAATTAAGATTAGTTATGATAACCCAAAAAATATTGATAAAAAAGTAAGAGAATAAAAAAAAGGTTGAAGAGAATACATTACAAAATTAAACTTGCTCAGAAGAAAAAGTGAATGAAGCTTGAAAAAAAAATCTACCGATAATAAAAATACAAGCAGATAGCACACCTGATGAAAAATATTTATTAAAATATAAACTTCTAACTATAGCACATGCATAAAAAATATTATGTTTATTTTTTATCCAAAATATTCCTATTAACTCGCTTCTCGAGGAATATCACTACAATATATATTAATTATTGTCTATTTTTCTGGTAATATACAGTCTTTTTAGTTTTTTTTTGTAATTGATTGATTGATTATTTGCTTTTATTTTTGTAAAAAAAAAACAGACTATATTATCAATGAACAATATTATGTAACAGAGATACAAATAAACATTTTTTTGACCACAAAAATACGTTATATTCTAAATATTTTATTCTTACAATCTTTCAGCAATTGTTTTTTTTGTTGTATCGAAACCAATAGTACATTCGTTGAATTATTTATTTCTGTTTCTGCAAGATTCTTTATACAATGTTTTAAATTTTTTTGTAAGAGTTTTCTATCAATATTTCAAAAGCAATTTAAATATCTATTATATATTATATCTCGGATAAATTTCATTGAAGACTATAATTAAGTGATTTAAGTTTGCCTTATATAAAAAAAAGGCTTTTCTTAAATTCATAGGAATTCGGATCAAATAATGTTCAAAAAGTTGTAAAACTTGAAATTACTAATTTTGTCTCATTTGGTATTTTTTCACATCTTTAAAACGTTTTTTTTGATAATGTGCAAATTGTTTTTTAAATTAACGAAATTTCTTTGTAGATATATTTACACAACAAATACGCAATTTGCAAAAAAAATCTGCAAAAAATGCTTTTTTAAGTGAAAAAATTCTTTTTTTATTTTCTTATCCTAAAAAATTATTATAAAAAAGTTAACGTTTTTATTAAACAAATTATCATGATAAGATAGAATATAGTATATGTATTATGAGCAGATTTTTTTAAAAAAATAAATAGACAATTTTAATTTTCTATTATAAATCGCAATTGCACTGTATGAAAAGCAAATAAATGATAAAATGCATAAATATTTTTCAAACTACGCAAGAAACTTTTATAGTCTTTTTAAATGTATAAATCTTAAAAATTTATGATTTTAACATTTTAAAGTATTATAAAGTATTTTTAAAGTAGTTAAAAAACAATTTTTTTATGAAATATAAAAATCACATTTGTTTGAAATGATCAGTAATTTGCTTTTTTCAACTTTTATTACACGAAAATTATTAATAATTATAATTGAATTCTACGCGTTTTGTTTTATTAAAAAATAATTTTTTCACAGAAATCATTTAGATTGAAATGAAAATCAAAAAGTGATAATTTTTAAACTTTTTCTATTGATTTTTAATGTATAATCAAATAACTGGGTTTATGGTAAACATTTGAAGCCAAGAAAATTCAGTGAATTTGCTTTTATAATGCGTTTCTTATCAATTAAATGCTTATTAAGTAAAACTTGAAAGTTAAAAATTGTGAATGCAACGCTTTCCGGTAAAGTTTACTAGATATTTACCTCTATAGTGAACATTTTTAAAATTCCGTATATGTTTATAAATTTGTTGTTTTAAATCTATAATTACGAAATTAATGTAAATTTTATCAATTAAATAATTAGATGGTTTTTTTAAAAAATCGATAATTTGTATTTTGCAAAAAAAAATATTTATATATTTTAATATTACTAAAGATAGCCTAAAAATGATTAATAGTACAATAAAATAATTTTACCGATAAATATAAACTACTTTTTTGTTTTTTTATATATTTTTGAATGTAGAATTTGCCCTCATAAAATAGAATTTTGTTGATTTATAATTTATTGGTAATAATATTAATATTGATATTATGTATTTTAATTATTGGAATATTAGTTTATTTTTTGTTTGATTATAACGAAATGCATTAATTTCTAAATTTTGTTGTATTACACGTGTTTTATAGATTAAAACTAATATAAATTATAAATTTGCAGTTAATTTAGATTTTTTTTTTCTGGTGACATGATATATTGGTAAAATTCTGTGTATTTATTTTTAAAAAAAAAGATGTTATTAGTTTATAAAAAATATTAATATGTTTATAAATAGAAAAACACTCTAAACTTTTGTCTTTTGAAGATATTCCTCAAACGGCGAGTCTTCACGAATATCTTATTTGATTAAAAGGATGCTTGTTTATACATATAAAATAAAATAATAGTAACAAAAGTTTCTAAATATTCTTAAAAATGATAATATTCTGTAAATATTGGTTTTTATATAATTTTTTTTACTATTAGCACCCACTTTTATTGTTTATTATTTATTGCTTATCTTTGCTTCTCTGTTTTAAAATGTTTATGAAAAGCGTATTGGTTGTTCCAAGTGTTCTAAAGAAAAACCTTTTAATAACACCCTGTTTTCGTAATAAAAGATCTTAGCCTCACAAACTTTGCACTTGAAACGTTTAGGCTGATGATCCGTGTTTTTTCTCAGATATCTCTACAGAAATTTATATTTATTTTACAATTTTGATCGAATTCGTTTATACAAAACAACGAAATTATATAATATAATTGCAACAATACACATGAAGTCGAGAACTAAAGCTATTTGTATGTGTAAATTTTGATGAGAATAACCAAAAAGATCATATAAGCATTAAAAAAAGATATTCTATTTTAAAAAGTATGAATCTTATTACTGGCTAAAGTAGATAAATACAATTAATCATTTCGTAAAAACTGTTTTCTTTTGATAGATAAATATAAAAAACAAAAAAAGATACTAAACAGACCAATAATATGGTGAATAAGAACATAAATATAGACCTTTTGGTATTTCTTTACATGTTTCAAATTTAGTTTAAAAGTATTGAATTGATTTATTTGTTCATTCCAACAGAAGAAAATATTCTAAATTTATACGATTTAATGTTCGAAAATTATGAAAAAATTGCATAAATGTTGCTTAACAGTGAAATCTGGCTTTTTTTTTTTATCGCACGTCAATTGAAACGTCGTTTTGTCACCACAATAGCCATATAAATAAAAGAATATATAAAGTGTTATTAAAAAGGATTTGATCATGATTACTTATTGAAATTTTTTTAATAATAAAATTCAAGGAAATTTCACTAACTAATTATTAAGTAAATAAAACGAACTTCAAAGAATAATTACACAACTCAGAAGGTTGGATGTGCGCGGGCGACCTTTTTGTCGACCCGAATTTTTGGTACTCGAAAAATTATAGGAAATTAAATACATTTAAAACTCGTTTTTATTTATTTATTAATCTTATTTAAGCTTATTTTAATGTTATTGAACCAATCGTCACAATTGATAAATCACTTATTAAAGTCGAAGAAATATTGACTCAACAAATACCAATAATTCTTCTCCTAAACAATCAAACAAATCAAATAATGAGATTTCAAAAATGTCAAACATAAAAACCGTCAAAACACGAATAAAAAATAAGAAAAAATGATAAAATAACCCAATCGCACAATGTTTATTTTAATCACTGTGACGAGATACAACTCAGAACACAATTGCCTATTTTATAGTAATCAATTGCGCATTTTTTTACTACAGAAATACAATTATGATTAGAAAAGAAACTGCGTTTGTAGTTTTTATAAAAAAATGATCTCAAAATAAAATATAATAAAAAAAACTATGTTATCATCAATTTAGTCATAAAGTGTGTAAAAAAAGAATGATTCTATTGGTTACACATTCCAGAAGCAGTTTTTTAATATTCGATATTGGCTTATTTGAAATTTCAGGGCAAATAAACAATAAATCCTCTATTTTTTTAAGCAACAACAATCAAAAGTAAATATATTGGTGTTTGCTAGAAATTAAATTATAAACGAAAAAAACATAAAATTGAAGAAAAAACATGTATATTGAATAATTGACATTACTAATGTGTTTTTTAAACATTATTTATATGATTTAAACTTCGCATACACAAAAAAATAAAAAAAGAGAAATCTTAATCAAAAAAATCTAGATGGTAAATTCTAATTTTAAAGACTATAATAAGGATTTTTAGAAAAAAATTGAAAACTCTTTGCAGCTAATTATAAATGTTTTACTTTGCTAAAATATATTTTTTAAACTGCAAAATTTGGTTTTCTTCTATAGTGACTTATTTAAAAAAACAAAAAATTTTAGCAGAAAATACTGTCGAATTTACACCTTTGACTCGGTATTGGAAAAAATATGGAAAAAAGTTAGTATGATACAAACAAATTATAATAAAAAATATATATACCCAAATAAATATCTATCAATCTGTTTTGACATAAATAATTGTCCAAATAATAATTTTTTTCCATGTAATATATACTGTCGGATCTCTCAAAAATGGGGTTGTTTTATATAGTATTAAAAAAATATATTTTTCATATAGATTTATTTGATATCATTCCACATAAACGATCTTTAAAGGCTCTTCCAACATATTTGACCATCGTGGAATCTGTGGTTTTCGGATTACAGTTTTAATGCATGAGTCTTAAACAAACGGAATTTATAGTTATGTCAGTTCCGAATTTTTCCGGAAAGATCGTTTCGATGATTATGTCAACATTTGTTTATGTTCTTTTTCGCTTTATACCTCTCAATTGTTGGTAGGAACGCAACGGTAAGTGCGGTGCCTGCAAATAGACTACAATATTATTATAGAAATAACATTTTTTCCTATATTTTGTGATATTTATTTATTCTAAGTATAAAATAAAATAAAAATTTACTTTCTATTTGATCAATCTTCCAATATAGTAATATGTAAATTCAATTTTTGAATCATTTATATTGATAAGATCATTTTTACTGCTGTAGACAAAATATTGTAATAATAATCAATGTATTTGTATTCAACATAATTTTTTATACTAGTTTATCCTAAAATTAATGAATATATAAAAAAATTAATAAATAGACTTTAATATATCAATTATTGAATTAAAATATATTTATTTTTAAAAAGTGATCTACATATAAAAGAAACAGTTTTAAGGATAATGTATTTATGTTTTAAATACGCAGGATTACCAACTTTACTCGATTAAAGTTTAACCTTTGATGTGTAGCATTTTAAATCGTGAAAAACACGAAGAATCTTTGGTCGAGTAGCAATTTCATTGAATAAAATATGTTCAACCATAAAACAGCCCAGCATTGAAAAAGTATAAATATAACAAAAATTTTTGCCTTATGTTTTTAAAAATAAAATGAGATAATAATGCAACAGATTATATTTAACTTAACTTTTGATATGCTGAATAAAAATTTGAAATATGTATAAAAAAAGAATAATGCTAAACAAGAAAAATTTGTCAAATTACAATAAATAATGGATTTTTAAAAAACAATAAGAATCTTTGGTGCATCAAAAACGCTTTTTTATATCTGTATAGGCAACTATAATGGTATCGAAAGGGATTTTTGATCTATGTGTGTTAATTTTTTGAATTTTTTTATAAAAATCAAATTAGTATTATTTTTTTCATTTTAGTTTATCTAAAGGGGATCTGTTGGAAATGCAAATAAAAGAGGCAAAATATTCAAAACAATATAATTTCAGTAATTATTAAATATAAGTATTTTCCAAATATTTTTTATTCTTTTGTTTTATAATAAAATTTTTATTGATAATTTATACAAGAAGTTTAACATAATCAAGTAAAAACAAATAGATGAAATTAATTGATTAAGCTATAATCTTTCATTTTTTAAACATATTTTACGTGTTTAAAAGCAATTATATGTAACACCGATATATTAAAAAACAAAAAAAACATATTATCTGAGTACTTTTATGATTGAACTGATAATATTTATAAATCGAATTGTTTTTATTGATATTTTATATTGTTTTTAATATCTTTATTTTCTTTCATTGGTTTGTCTAGTATAAAAAATAATTTAATTGAAATTAAAACTGATATCACACCATTTAAAGTGCTATCATATTTGAATGTAAGTCCAGACGATGAAAGTATTTTATTTGAAAATAATTTTAGATAATAGTGAATAAGGTTAGAAACATTATCTTTCTGGTTTTAGAACAGTGATTTTATGCGATTAAAAGCATAATACAAATAAATTTATGGGTATTTTATAAAATACGGATCATCGATAGTAAAAATGAAAAAGTTATGTTTTTGAATATTTTTTATATCTAAAATCTTTTTTTAAATACTAAACTGTTATATAAATCTTCAAAGACGCATCAATTTCTTTGAAAATCTAAAAATGCAAATACGATAGCCTTTAACACTATATTTATATAAGTTTTTTTTATTAATACAATTTTGTTTCGGGCGTAATATGTTGCTCAAAATATGGCTTTGTTTTTATTTTTGCTATGAATATACAAAATATTGACATATCTACTTTTTTGTCTGTTTATCATTTTAGTGGTGTTAAAATTTAAAAAATATGTTTAAAAAATAAGATAGTGAACACCTGATATCAAATCAAATAGGAAATATTACGTCTAAAAGTGTATCTTGTTCAGAGGATATCGTTTGTTACGATAGCAACTGAATATTTTTTTTTAAAAAAAGGAATACATTTGAAGCAAAAAACTATTTCAAAATATTAATGTTCAAATTACGAATATAGAGAATACATCTATGTTATTAAGGGGGACTAGTAATTTCGACAGTTCTACTATATAAAAATCTTAAAGTTTTGAATAAAGAATAATTTGAAAAAGAAATTACATTGGTTTACAACATAATTGCAATTCTACAATCAGATATGATGGATTCATTTTTTTATGTCAGTTCTATATGGTTAAATTATTAAGAAAATTATATTGGAAAAATCAAATTGTGTTGGAAGATATATACTTCTATCTTTCTAATTTAATATCAATATTGATTACATTTTTATATAAATAGATATTTGTGATAAATATAATCCTATTATATTTTCTGAATTATTATGCATTTATTTATTTTTTATTTACAACTCAATAATAGAAAAAAATCATAATCTAATTCTTATTATTTAATTAGATAAAATAACAGATAAATTACATCAAGTATTTCGTTATTACAAATATTTTTGAAGAAAATAGATGATAAAGACGTTTTCAAATTTCTTTAAGTAATGAAGAACAAAGTTTTTTTTTATCATCATACAAAAAAAACATTTAATCTATATTAGAATTTGTAATTTTTTACATTGTTATCAAAATTTCATATAAAGAATGACAGATTCATCAATATATATTGTTATTATAAAATTTTTAATCTAAAAATATATCATTATAACTATTTTACAAAAAATATCAAATTAACACGAAAAAGCCTCTTTTATAAATATTTTTATCATTCTAAATAAGTTCTGTTTTTAAATTTTAAATTTAAGTTAAATCGTTTTGATTGTCTTTTTTGTGATTTTTTATCAAACTATATGAATTCTGTGATTTAAGTTTTTTTATAATCATTAAATTTAAAAAAAAGAAAAACTCAAAGCTTGTCTGTAAAAATCTAATATTTATTTGATATTATTTTCTTCTAACTAAGGTTTTGGAATATAAAGATGTGTATTATGCGCATTTAAATGTTTAAGCGTTTTTTCTGTTAAGTAGTTTCTTATAAAGAAGGATCTAAATATGTTTGCAAATTCCAATTCTAAGATATTTTTTGTTCTTTTTTATTAAATTCATTTAAATATTGATTTTTTATATCCTTACTAATATTATATCATTATTATCACTACTATTATTATTATTAAAGCTATTATTTCTATTAATTCCTCCACTAAAATGTTTACTATTATTCTACATCTAAATATTTCTATTCTCTCCTTTTTTAGAATTTATTATGTTTTAAATAGTTTTTTGTGATTTTTCGTATTCCCAAAAAAATATCTAAGTTAAATATAAAAATATAACATCAATTAATTTTTATTATACAAAAACTAAATTAGTATTATTCTATTTTTTAAACATGTTTTATTCGTATTTCAAGGGGATTAATTTTAATTGTATTAAATTAAAATTTCATAAACAACTATATTATTAACAACTTATATGTGATATTTATATCACAATTACTATTTCAAATATGAACAATATAACATATTTTGCATTCAATAAATAAATGAAGATTTTCGACCTTTTCTATATTATATTTTTTTACGTGAAATTTTCTTGAACAATCTGTGAAGGCATTTTTTTATTTTTTTTTGATAAATACAGAATATTAAAGACTCCAAAATTTACTTATGTTATTTAATGTTATTTTTTAAAATTATTTTACAAGGCTAAAGATGTAACACACATAATTTTAATGCGATGTTTATGTGGTATAGCATACCACATAAATATTATTAAATTTATTAAAGTGTTATTGTTTATAGTTTATAATGAAATAATATAATTTTTAGAAAATATAATTCATTTAAATTGCTTATTATAAAAAAGAGAATTATTTTTTTTACAATATAATTTCTAATATTGTGATTACCTTATAAGGCAACATGATTATCAAGAGATAACACAGATCACAAAAAACTATTTAAGTTGTAGAATAAAGAACAAAAAAAAATAGATAGAAGGAGAAAATGTACAGCCATAGTAGTAGAAATAATAGTAATAGTAATAGTAATGATAGTTATAAATTGAATTATAATGATAAATATGTAAATAAATTTTATAATAAAAAATGTTTTAGTATTTTAGAATTTTATTTTAAAAATAACAGTGTTCCTGTGTTACAGGACAGTTTAATTCTTGTAAATTTTTGTTTAGCGCATTCAAAATAAGCCTACATACTATAAAATTTTAAAAATATAATCTCAAGAAAAATCCTTAAAGCTGAATTAAATTAAGAAGACTTTAATTCTAAAGAAAAAAATAAATAATCAAACATTTAATAAGTTTTTTAGAGTTTATCTTTATGGAAAACCGATAAATATTTTTATTTCATTGATATCCAAGTTATCAATTTTAGGAAAAAATATATGTACAACGATTTGCAAGTTTGTAAGTGCATAGCTATAAACATCTTCATTACAGTGTGAATTTGTAGATAATATAGTTGGTATTTCATCAACTTCTATTTTTTTATTTAAATAATTTTTGATGTTATGATTTCTAAATCCATCTTTTAATGCATGTTTGAAAATTCGAGCAATCCTTATTCTGGCCAAATTCCTTTTGTGATACAGATCTTTTGTATTAAAAGAGATTTCATCATTCAAAATACCAAAATCTATTCTCTTTTCATTGTTAATCAGTATGGAAATATCAAAAATTAAAAGATCGAAAAATCTAAATAATTTTATTGGCACTATCTCTTCATAGCCATAAAAGATAAAACAACCGGAAATGTTTTCTATAGGGGTTGAAAATACATAATAGTGTGGAGAAAATGTCAAGTTACCATAGTTGTATTTCTTCGCGTATCTATTTACGATTAAAAAATCAATGAAACTTGAAAAACATCCAACCTTCATATCAACACAACTAAAGAATTTTTCCCAAAAAAATAAAGTTACGTTTTGTATTTCATCAACAAAACCTATCATCTCTTCCTTCAAATCGATTAAATCTTCTAAAGAAAGTGTATTATGTTTTTCTTTGATATCACATAGAAATTCATCGCATTCGGTTTCAAGAGCTATCGTATCCATTATTTCGACCCAAAAACTTGAGGATTTAGAAACATATGATAACATCTTTTTTATCATGTAACAATTTCTTTTAACTTCTTTTTTAAGATCGCCATGGAGAGTATTTACTGAATTGAAGTATTGATGTGATTCATATATTAAATTTTGAAGCTTAGATAATTGAGATAATCTGGCGAAGGGATCATTTGAAGTTTCCATAATATCTCTAATTATACTTTCAATAGAGATTTCATCCAAAAAAATATATGCCTTTTTTGATGAATTCTTGAGATAATAACTATGCATGTCTATATTATATAAATGTTCAATTTCCGGTTTTAATTCTTTTTCTTGTATTCGAGCGATTTTATTGGTTGGTATTTCATATTCCTTCTGAATATCAGCCTGTATTTTTCCGTAATCCTCAAAAAAGAAGAGCATATTTTTAGATATTATATCCAATCGATCATGCGCTGCATTCATAGTAATAGAATTTTTATATTGAATAAACGCATTACTTTGAATTTCATGAAGTATCAACAAGTAATGTTTTTCAACAACATCAAAATCTTTACTTGTGTAATTTTTTACTATTTTTCTCACTCGATCTAATTTTTCTTGTCCAACTTGCCTATTTATATCAAAATTTGGATCTGATTTGTTTCTTTTATTTTTTGTGCTTAACATCTTCCCTGGATTGCCAACTTGATCGTCAAATCTTTTTAAAAATTTCGGTTTTAAGTACCAAGGTAAACAACTGTCTTTTAAAAAATTATGCTCTGCGTCTTCTGTATTTTTTAGATTTGCATCATTTTTCGTCTTTTTTAATTTGTCCTTTTTCTGGCAATTATCAATTATTTTTTTTGATTTTGAAAAAAATTCAGAGTTTTTTTTGTGTGTTTTTTCAAGAAATAAATGTGTAAATTCGTTTTCTTGTGCATTCGTTTTTTCTATTTTTTTATCCATTTTGATATTTTCTCCCGATTTTATTTGATGAGACTGGATATTTGGAATTATTAAATTTTCGGCACTCTTTAGACTTTCTTCGTACGCTGAATCTGAATGATAATCTGAAGTATAACTGTTTTTAAGGCATATATTCATTGATTCACAATTTCTTTTATTTTTTTGCTGATGGTTACTACTAAATGCTTGTTGTAACAATAACAACGAAAAAATATGTCTGACAACATTTATCATGGTATTATTACAAATTATAAATTTTCTTTTTCTTCTATATAATTTTTTAGCTTTTGACTGACAGATAAATAGATAATCGTTATTTATTTTCTTTAGACGTATATTATCAAACATTTTTTGGGATGTTTTGCATTTTGAACTTTTCATATGTTGTTATTTTTATATTTTATTTATATATTTGCAATTAAATTATTGGCTTTAAATTAATTAAGCACGTCTGTTTTGCCGTTATCGATATTTTTTCAATTGAATTTCATTAAGAGCAAAATTCTTATTAAAGATCACAGCGTTAAAAACACATGCAATCGGAAAAATTAATTTTATTTTTTGTATCTGTGTCATTTTAGAAATAAGATATTTAATCATATCATCGATATTTATGTTGTTTACTTATTATGACTGCAATTATTATTTATTTTGACGATAATTTTTTAAAATAAGAATTTTTTTCATAGCAAAAAGAAGTAATACACAAATTTCCACTGCATATATACTATCATCAGCTATTTTTTGTATAGATCATATAGATATGTGTTTTTAGCATTTATATATAATTAAAATAAAATTGTTTTAATGTTTTTATTTGTTTAATTATATAAATTAATAATGATATAAATGAATTTTATGACAATAAAATTCATTTATTTTTTTGGAAACTATTGATTGGTGGATTTTATATAATAGTTTTATTTATTTTTCAATACTGCTAATGTTTTTATTTTATACAAATAATTATAGAATGATAAAACAATTAAATTTTAAAAAAATCGAAATTATGACTAAATTTAAGAGCTTTTAAGAATAATAAATGTCTACTATCGTGAAACAGAATTAATAAACATATTTATCTTATTGATTTACGATTTATTAAATTTAATTGATTCCTATATTCAATCAATAAACAATCAATTAAATTTAGATGGTTAGTTTAGGTTGGTCATTTTAACAAATAATAATAATATTAATATAGAAACATAAAGTTCACTTTAGTTGCAATAAGTATAAATACTTACATTTAATTATTCAAGGTCAAGATGAATAATTTAATAAAAAATCAAAAACCAAAAATGTTTATTTGAATTACATAGGATATCAATCTCATTATCTTGACCACAACATCTACTTATTGTAAAATAGATGAAATTTGTAATCAGAAGTCAAAAAATTAATGAAAAAGTGTTTATTTTTTTTCTAAATTATTTAAATTTATTTTTTACTATTCTATTGGATTGTCCTCTGCATCTCATCATTGTTTACTCTTAAGCATCTTTGATTATTAAAACTTTATCAGATTTGAGGTCTACTGCATAACAAATTAATAATAAATGATAAACTAAAATTAAAAATGAAAAAAAAACACATTAATCTTATAATTTTAAGGGAAGGTTTCGTATTATTTATAATATGTTGATGTCAAAATGGAAGGAAATTTATAGATATTTTCCTAAATATATTGCTATTACAAATAAATTTAAAAATGATTTCAAGTTTCTAAAATGCAATTTATTACCATTTAAAGCATTAACAACATTAACCTGTCCTTTTGTACTTCCTTTTATCTACTAATGAAGTATAGTTAAGCCTTTTCATCCTCTCGGAATTAAAAAAAATAAAACCAAATACATTAATAGTCGAATATGGGTTTAGTTACTTTTTAGTGCAAAGGAATCAATTAATGAAAGAAAATATTAAAAAGTAACTTTATAAGTAAATTTTTTCCTTCTGTAAATGTGAGAACATCTTTTAGAAAAGATTTTCATTCAAATTTCATTTTCTTATAAAATTTGATTTAAATATAGCCATACAATTATCAATTAAGAAAGAATGCAATAGTAAATATAAATGTGTCGTTTTTAAAGATTAAAACATTGTGTTCTAATGAAATATTATAAAAAAATACTAAAAAACAATCTTTTTTTCATCAATGCGCTTTATTATATCCAAAGAATACCTTTAAACGCTTTATTTAGGATGTAAAATATTTTGATGCCAACAAGTGAAGCCAATATCACATCCTAAAATATAAAATCAGTTATTAGAAATTGGTTTAATTTTCAAAAACAAATGTATGTTTTATTATCTTTATAAATTTATTTATCTTGATAAGAACTTAGTAGCAAAAAGGATATTGAAAAGATCAAATTTAGTTAAATAACCGATTTAAGATGTTTTCCAATGACTATATCTACAGTAAATTAGTAATGTTTTTATTGTTCTCTAATTTCTTGAAATTCAAAAATATTTACCAATGGTAAAATGTAGATTCCTTGAAGATATTCAAAAAATGAATACCAGTATTTAAGTACAGTTTGGTCATAAAAGCTCATGCAGATTATAAAAATTATATCGGTTAAGAGGATTTACCGAGAAGATATTTTTTTGTAAAAATATTAATTTTTGAAGGTATTTTTAAAATGCAGTGGACTCTGGATCTACCATTAATATGTTTAAATATAAAAAAAACATCTTTTTGAAAGATGATATGTATAAAAACAATATAAAATCAAAAGAAAATTGTAAACACAATATTTAATTATATTATTGGGAAATTTTTTTTCGGTTTTATAAAAATTTATTCGTGTATTAGAAAACAAAATTGACGATATGTGCAATTATCTATTTTTTTAACAATTTATAATTAATGTACTTTATGGTTTTTTTAAATCAAATGAGGCTCTTGTCTAAAAAATAATTTACTTAGATAAACAATATTTATAGCAGAAGTTTATTTTTTTGAATTTCAACTGTTCCAGAAAATCAAGATCATAAATATACAAAGGAAAAAAAGGAAATGCCTTAATAAAATATCAGCTTGGAAAATGTGGAAATTGTGTGTATTTCAAGGTTTTCGAACTATATAGTTCAAAATTATTTTCTTGTATCCTTTTTTACTAGATAATTATTCCTTATGCTATAAATTTTATTGCTGGATTCTTCAGTAGCAACAATTTATCTAATTTTTTTCTCATCGAAATTTTTTGTTATCTCTAGAAAAATCTTGATTAAAGAGCCATAACATTTTGTGATACTTTTTTTTATTGTTTATCCGAAATCTAGATGATCAGCCAAATAAAGAAACTTTGTATATTAGTTGTTTTTCAAGGAAGAAGCGGTATTTTTAATTTTTTTTAAACAATAAACTAACTGCTGTCAAATTTAATTAGAAATAACAATCAAAATGCTTTTTAACAAAGTCACTGTTGATCTCTTCTGTAAAACTACCTTGGTAGCATTAATATTTTTAGCACTATACGCATATATAATTGATTTTATCGATATAATTAGTACTGAAATACTTTACTCTTAAAAACTAAATGTATGATAGTGAATTTAGACTTGAAAAAAAAGAAAAAAACTTATGCACCAAGAAGAATTACATCTATCGAACCTTAATTCGTTATTTAAACAAGAAATAATGGTAAATAAAATATTTCTTATGTTTAAAATCCAATATATAATATGTATCTTTTTTTATGCATTAATATATAATCAAATAATTCTAATTTTTATAATATTTTATAAATATAAAAAAATTCTATTATTTGTCGAACGTAGCAACATAAAATAAAAGTTAATCAGATTTAGTAGTGAAACGTATTTCTATAAATAATTAGTTAACTTCTTTTTGATGTTATATGGTTTGAACAAAAGTATTTTCATGTTGCATGGAATACATATCGCGATTAATATTTTTTGTATTTGATATTAGAGACTGTTAAAATAAATGTAACAAATAAAATGTTTTATTCTTATATAATTATAGAAATACTATCTTATTTTAACAAAAACCATTAAATATGCGTTGATTTATAACTCAAATATAGTCTCGTAAGCAAAAAATACAAAAATATTTGAATTCGTAAAACTAAATGGTTTCAAATTTTTATTTTCATCTAATTTTTTACTCGATGGTATTGTAAATATATTCAGACAACATATCTTGTTCTTGAAAATAAATTGATATTTAACCATTTGATTTTTTTGTTTTATTTGAAGTACAAACAATATACCCAATGATCATAGCTGCATTATAACACAGAAACAAAACTAGTGAAAAGCAATTAAATATGGTTTTAAATGCAGTAAAATATTTTTTGAAGGATATAAACAATGCCATTAGGTATGTTATAAAACAAATTATATGGAAAGCTTTCAAATGCCCACATGACATTATTTTCTTTTCAAATAGGATTGAATAAATAACAAATGAAATAAAAATCCCCAAATTAATAATTATGGCAAATAAAAGTTTTTTAACAAATCTTTTTTTTTTGCTAGAGCTGTCCTTAATTTCTTCACTTTCTTGATTTTCTGCTTCCTTCACATATTCAGTTTCAATATCGTATTTTGAATTTCCTGGATTTGTTTTTATACGATTTTCTTCTTCTGTATTTTCAATTGCAATATGTTTGTTGTGATTTGAAAGATTCTCTATTATTTCAAAATTTTCTGGTGAATTTGTGTTTCTTACAAACATAATTTGTTCTATCTAATAGAAAATTGTTTTTATAGAGCATTTGTTTTAATTACTACATCGTCACATATTTTTTCATACAACTTTACCTTTTTAGGCATAAAATATTATTCTAATAACATATGCACATTAAAATACATTTTTATTAAAGTATTCATTTGAAAAATATTTTTTGTTTTTTAATTTAGGAACAATTATTTTTTTGCAGAAAAGCAATAACAAATTAAAAAGCTTTTTTTAAATAAAAAAAAATAAAATACCGCTACATTTTTTTGTTTAACACTGATAGTGCATCGGTTTTTTACATGTTTCAAAAGCAGAATTACTCGGCAATTATAATATAATTTTTATTGGGTTTGCTTTTTGCGTTTAAATTATTTCATTCTCGAATATATGAAGATTTAATAATGACCATTATCTTATATCACCTCAAAAATCTTAATTTTTCATTTCTCTCTATTTAAAATTACATAATATTAAGTATGAACAAACAACGTTTTAATTACATAATTAATGTTAATTAAAAAGTGTATTTACAATTTGTGCATTCTTCCGAATTTAACTTCTTTTTGTACTTTATTTTTTCATTAAATGTCTGAGTAATTGGTAAATTAAAAAGGTTTGGTGCATATTACAAATTTAAAAATTCTAACATTATTGATAATTATCTATTGCTTGAATTAAATAGGATTTCAATATAATGCATTGATTTTTTTGCTGATTTTTGTCTAATTAAAAATGTGAATCGAAACAAAATATAATATAATGCCAAAAAATATTATACGCTTTTTTTAAAAAAATTCTTATGGTATATTTTTTTATCATTTTAAATTACTAATTTTCTAATTCGATCAATAAACCAAAAAAAGTAGATGAAAAACATGCAAGAAGAATTTTCGTTGTTTTATGTTTGTATTTATGATGATAATTTTGGATTAAAAATTTTATATTAGTATTATTTTTATTTCATAAATTTTACCATTAAAAATGCCTATAAAATATATAATTTTACATAAAATGTTTCAAATGAAAAAATCATTAAATATAAAATTTGCCGTTTTTCGACAATATTCAATTATTAAAAGCAAACCTCAAGATTTGATTTAAGATATTTGAATATTTTAGCAGGAATATGTATATTGTGCATTCATCATTATAATAAAAAATTATAAATTAAAAAGTAATGAAAAATAGCTTTTTTTAATATTGGTGTTGTATGTAGATAAAATTATAAAAAAATTCTGTGCTACTATAAAAAACATTTTTATTTCTTTATTTAGGAATCAAATCGATTATGATTGTACTAATTGTAACAATGAAAATTATATTTCTTTATTTTAATTAGTAACATTAATATATCATCACCTCAGGTTTCGTTGATGTCTTGCGTTGTAATTTAAGAGTTTCAATACTAATTGGAATTAATAATTAAATACTTTTGTTTTTCTTTCAGCTATATCAAACCGATTTGATAAAATGATGAAATAGTTTTTTAATGTCTTTTGATTCAACATTTAGCTTTTTTTTAATATTAATTCTATCATAAAAGAAGCAGTTAAATTTTTATGAAAGTTTACAAAGAATCATATAAAATCCAATGATAGTTACAAATATAATAAATTCTTTCTATAAAAGCATAAAATTGCAAATTTTAAAAATTACTAGTTGAATTTTCGTTATTCTATGGTTTTTATTATGAGTTTTTAAATATATTTAATAAAAAAACAAAATTTTGGTTGTTTTTTCGTCTTTAGTAAATATATATACAAGAATAAATCAAGTTTTTATTGAATTAGCTCATTCTCTCATTTGTATCTTTGTGATAAACCATATACTTTAGGAGGGTACTTATATGTATGATTTTGATAGAACAAGTTCTCTCCTAAAATTCACTCCTTCCTGCCTATTTAAATTGTCTCAACAATGAACCCATGGTGGAAATTAATAGGCATATGAAAGTGCTCCCACTTCAGCCTCAGACCAAGACCGCAGGCATTACCCCGGCCCAGGTCTTCCACCAAAGTTAAATGAATCATACAAAGCAAATAAACAAGCGATATTCAACATTTTCTTGCGCCATGCATACTTGATACCAAGTGTGTACGGCAATCTGTTTTTATGAGATAAATTTCATAAAAACACATATATAAATCAAAAAATCAGTAAAATGTTCAATTTTTATAGGTTTTTGAATCAAATAATACAGAAAATTCTTTTAAATAGATAATGTGGCTTTTTCGTTACCATAAATATTTCTATATAAAAAAAAATATGGTAAAATGTGTTTTTTTAAAAACAATGTTGGCATATTCTAAAATATATCAAAGTATGCAAATGTTTTTGAAATTTTAAATTGGCGATAAAATTGAATTTTATGTCGGCTAAAACAAGAGCAAGATAATTACATAAAAAAATAAAAACGATATTTATATTATAAATGTTGGTCTAAATATATATTAAGCTATGCAAAAAAGATATTTGCATATACTATATTTCCACAATTATAATTAATTCCTTTACCCCACGAAACATAGAAAAATCAAACGAAAAATAAAATATTTAGCTTCCAAATCGAAACTTAATAGTCTATAGTAAATATTTGACAAAATTTTTTATAGTCTTACAATATTACAATTATATGAGCTATATTCTACAAGATTCGCATATAGAATAGTGATTTGAAAATGTTTTTTTATTAATAGGGGTTATTTTATATTCAGAGAATACAACAATACGATTGCTAGATTCTCGAGCAACTATAAACCCGTTATTAAAAACATGCATAAACAAGTATTCCAGAGAGAATATAGACACTCATCAGAGGTAGCAACACATCTAATAGATCTACACCCATTCCAATCATTTTTTAGCATTTATTCTCAATCTTTTTTATCATCGGTAGATGAACACATTATTTTTTTAATTTTTAGTATCATTTGTCACTTTACAATAAATACAATGTGATATATTTAAACAAACTATAGCGTCTAATTACAGAAGAATTAACCATCATAAAATTTAGATAAGCCTGTTTTTAGTTAGTGTGTTCAGATTTGGGAATACAAATGATAAACTCTCATTCTGTGATATTTATTGACTGATAGTTCATGTTGACTAATATTTGTTGATAACATTTACAATGATTTGCGTATATTTATCTTGTTTTTAAATTTAACCTATCAATAGATATTCTTATAGAAACATAACAAACATTATTTTTTCAAATGTGGAGGAATCCGAAATATTTTGACAATTAATTGCATATTTACATATTCCACTATTATGCTTCAAACAATATATATATATAATATAGTTATTCAATTAATGATTTTTTATGAACAATTCTGATAGGCCAAACATATTATACAGGAATTTTCTGCTTAAGTTTTACATGCTCTATATAAAATCTTTTCACTACAAAGGAGCGTAAATTCATCGAAAAGAAACAGAGAAACTGCTAGATTAAACAATAATATTGTTTGTTTAGCATATGTGCATGCGCTTTTAAATAATAGAAATAATAATATGCATTATTAAATTTCCAAAACATATGATTTTCAAAAGTGGAATGTTATTGTATAAAATTCATTGTTTTTTTATGATTTTGATTGAGAAAACTAAAAACCTATCTCATTTTTGCGTCATATGTGCAAACAATTTTTTTTTCATGTTCATAATAAACATGGCAATTTTTTATACAAACAAAATTTTAATAGAATTTATATAATCTATGTCTTTAGAGTTATCAAAATGGAACAAAAATAAAAAAAAATCAATAATAAATTACTATAAAGGCTTCAAAGGCATTAAGTTTGTAAATTAAAGGAAAATTAGAATTTTTTTAAATTTTTTTGTTGCATGGTTTTAAAATCTTTAATAATATAATATAACTGCATTTAAAGATAATTTTGTATTTTTTCTATCTGAAAAACAGAACACCTAAGGGTTAAAATTTATAGTCAAATTTTTTATCTGCTCATTTTCTCATCTTCACAAAACTTTTATATAAGTTTAAAAGACAATTTTTATGTTATGTTTATTAAAATCTTCCTATTATTAATGTTTGAATAAAAACTTTTCATTTTTGCATATCAGAAAAATGAGCAATGATAAATTAAAAAAAAAACTGGATCAAATAAGAATTTCAGAAACATAACAACAAGAAAAAATCGCCAAAAAAACATTTTTTAATAACTTTGAAAGATAAAATTCGGCGATAAAAATATAAATTTCTTACATAAGTAAACGATTTTTTACTCTATAATTTACTTAAACTTCAAGGTTACAAAAAAACTAGGTGATTATTGGAAAATAAGTCTTGCTTTAAAACAAAACTAATACACATTATAATGATTATCTATGGGTTTTATGTTTTTATATTCAATTTGTTTTCTTCGATATTAAATTGTCGTTTGTTATTCTTAACCAAAATAGCGCAAATTTTTTCTTTACGACAATATGCAAATAATAAAATTTTGAATACAATATCCTGTGTATGTTATTTATTGAAAAAAATATATTTTAGTGATTTTTTAACCATATATAATGTGTATTTGCATTATATGAAATATTTATGCATTGATAATTTATATGTTATATTCACAAAAAAAAATAATTTGAAAATTAGGTTATGGAAATTGTTAAAAGTGTAAAAATTTATTTAATCAATGCCTTTATTTACTTTAATTATTTTTTTTATATTTAGATTTGTTTTAAATGCGAAATATAAGAAAATTCCAAATAGATCGAAATTTTGAAAATATTCTGAACACCATTTTACTAGCTATATTTCAATATAGTCTAATTTCAATGACTCAGGATTCCGTTAAAATATACAAATAAAATAAATTTTTTAAAAAAACTATTTTACCAATGTGTGTTTTACCTTGTTTTTATATTCCAAAGAAATAATTGTTCGAGAATATATTTTTAAAGGCGTTTTTATCGATATTTTTCAGTTTTTTTTTGTTTTAACTTAAAGGAAATCTAAAAATATATTTTAAACCAAATATTATATGCCTATTGAAAGATCTATCAAAATTAACGCGCTCTAAATTTGTTTTTATATATTATCAAAAATATGCTATAAATGCACAGTGAATGCTATAAATCAATGTTTAAAAAATTTTTTATTATAAAAGGTTGATAATTGATATATCAAAAACTTTTATATACTTTTCCATGTACGGAACAAAAGTCTTTAAATTTAAAGTCAGGTATTTAAAACATTAAGATGATGAAAAAATATCTGAATCAAAATATCAGAACATTTAGGTTTCTTCACATTTGCGAATAATCGAGAAGAGTTATCCAAGCGATTTTTTTTTCAACACGTGAATTTCTAAATGTTTTGAACAAGGAACCTTTATTTATACGGATGATAATAAGATTTTTCCCTGACAAAAAGGCGAAAATTAGGAATCGATTGAATGATTCAAAAAACGCCTTTTGAATGATTTCAAGGCTGAAATCGGTTTTATAATATAAATATATAGAACATAGAACATAATTAAATGTTTTCGGTTATATATGAGCATATATTATAATTATAAATACGACATGAATTTGGTTCTTTAAAATAAAGACAATTTCAATGTTGTTTTATTTATAAGAACTTTGAAAAATTTTTTATAAACTTAGGCATAAAGTTCTATGTTTTTTAAAATCCCAGAAAAATTTATATTTAGTGATAGAAATTATTTTTGAAATTTTGAGAAATTTAACAAGAAATTAATTAGTAGCTTAAAAACTTTGGTTATAATGGAAAAGAAAATATTGTTTTATTGTAATGGTTATATAAATACCAATAATAAATTTTCCTTTTTTTGTTAAAAAAAAGCCTTATATAACCATTATAATTGTTCAAAGGCATAATCATAAAACCGTATATCAAAAAAAATGATGAAATGAAATAATGTTGTATATCTATGAAAACTCTTAAGGTTAGTCAATACTATATTAAAAATTTCATTTTGAATAAGCTAATTTTACAAAAAGACCTTTTCACAAGCCGTTTGTTTCTTTTAAATATATTTATGAAAAAACTTGATGATACGAAATAACGAAGAAAAATTAAATAAATTTCTTAAAAACATAAAAAAATTCAAAAAAAAACATTTCCCCAACAAACTATTCATTTTATATCACCATTTTTGTCATTTGTATGCAGCAGCGGACATTAAAAATAGTCAACATTTTAAAGAAAAACATTTCAATAAAAGGAATCCAGAAATTTAGTATGTTTATAATGTGATAATAAGGGTTATTTTTATGTTAATACAGTAAAAAAAATTTTATGAATAAAGAACAAGTAAAAAGATCGCAAATTTTCATAGATTTTTGTATTTTGTATTCCACAAGATTTAATTTAAAAATGAATAATCTGAATTTTTAAGCGAAAAAATAACATTTTTTGCATTATTTTATATAATTTTTATTCTTTAAAAGTTTCTTTTAAAAAAATTGTACATATTAATTAAAAATATTTTGATAATAGCATCGCATCTAATTATATTTTTGATTAGTTCTATCACATTCAAATACCAATTATGATATATCTATTTTTTTATGTTCATTTCGTATCGATCTTATTCATCATCAATTTATGTTAAAATGATTAAGAATAAAAATCAATTTAATTTATTTTTGATTCAGAATAGATTATAAAAAAACCGAAAATATATTATTCTTTTCTAA
Source organism: Edhazardia aedis USNM 41457 (assembly GCA_000230595.3). Taxonomy (NCBI): domain Eukaryota; kingdom Fungi; phylum Microsporidia; family Culicosporidae; genus Edhazardia; species Edhazardia aedis. The sequence goes on along the minus strand of AFBI03000024.1, from coordinate 110,046 downwards.
AAAATTTACTATAAATATGAAATATCTAAAAATCTCATAAAAAGCTTGAAATAAAAAAGAAAGTCAATCAAATACCTTAACAAAAACATTAAAAAGGTTGTTTGGTTATTTGAAATATTTATTTTATTAATATTATTTTTTGGCATGCCATACTTTTCATGCCTCTATTTATAATTTAACCAGCAAATCAATTCAGTTCAATAATATTTACTCAATTTTTTTAAATATAATTTTCTCCCGAATTTTCTTCAAGATTCTTATTAAACAATTAAAATAAAATGAAAATGTTTTCCAATAAACAAATTAAAACAATTTTCGAAAAAAATTTAAATTTTTTATTTATTTGAAAAAACAGAGAAATACAGATTTTCTCATTTTACGTGTATGATATGCTAGTTTTTTTATTCCAAAATATTGCATATCATCCAACAAAATATATAAACTTATTAATAGTTTTGGTCTTTTTTCTATAAAAAAAAATTGCGCCGCATACAAAACATGCAGTTATAATTTTTTAAAAACAAAAAACCAAATATACTAAATTTTGTATCTTTTGGGTTTGAAATTTTGCAAAACTTTTTTTTTATTTATATTTGTAAAATTTTTATGATATCTCCAGTGTTTTTAGTAATATATTGATCAATAATATTAGTTTAAAGGCTAAAATGCAAAATTTTGTTACATAATTGTAAATAAAATTGTAATTTCAACGGGTTTTTCTTTTTTAATGTACATATATCATATGGGTTATTGTATAATTTCGTAAAATTATTTATCTAATAATTGTATTAAATTTAAGTTTATTGCCTTAATATTAAATAGTTTTTATTTTTATCTATGGTCATATTTAATAGCAATATTATAGCAAAAGATGTTCTAATATTTCTTTTAAATACTAAAAAATAAAAAAATGTATATTTCGAATTCTCATGATTTTTTAACATTTTTGAAAGCATTTATATGAATATTTGTGCCGATATTACTCAAAAATTTTGTTAGAAATAATTATATGAATTAAAAGTTTTTTTTAAAGCATTAAAGCTTAAATCATATAAATTCAAAAGATTATCTACTTTAGACCTTATTCTAGTGAACAAGAGCTAAAGAAATCTGAAAAGAATTTTAAGACGAATTTGAGCAGAAAAAGACAAAAAAATCTTAAACATTTCAATATTTTGTTAGATTTTGTATCTGATAGCTCAAAGTTGTTTTAAAAAGAATTATGTAACCACACATATTGAATATTCTTGATCATGGCAAATATTAAGTTTACTGTATTGTAACATCAAATATGACATATGGGAATAACATTAATTAATATTTTTTAACGAAAATTGTAGATTTTCTGTTACTTCATTATTTTTACATCTTTTATGTCCGAGGATTTAATGTGATTTATACCTAATAAAAAAAATCTGTCATTAATATAAATAAGAAAATAAAATCTGTCTATATGTATTTTAATATTTGAATATTGTTTCTTTAGGATAGTTTGCAAATAAAAATAATATAGAATGACATGTGCCTCATGATGCTATCGTTTACGTGGAAATATTACAGATTATGGTTATTGTAAAACTAAAAAAAATTATAATCCAAAATTTTCGTTTTTTGACATATTTCAGGTGCATCATCTAGGCAAAGTTATTATACTGTTAATTGTTCACGAATTTCCAAATTTATTGATGTAATTCTTTTTTTGCTCAATAGTGAATTGAAGAAATATATTGAACTATCATGTGTTCATTCTGACTTAAAAATCATTTTAATTAGATTAAAGTACAGTAAAAACATTTATTGATTAATTTCGTCTATTGATTTACCGCTGCTTCTGCTTTCGAGTAAACTAAAATTTGGAAGGATATTTGTGAAATATATTGCCATAAAATTGCAACAACTTATTGGATCTACCACTTTTATCCTTATAAACTTATCCTGGAATTTGATTGGTAAATTTTTGATTTATAATTTACACAATTTTGGAAGCTACGGGTCATTGATCATTATAACAGCCTTGCCCTAAGTTTCTTCTACCAAACATGTGGATGTTGTGAAACAGGGACTTGGTAAGCTTACTGACCGTTGGGCTGCAATTGTAAGTAAAGTTTTTTGAAATATATTTTATTGATTGAGACTGTTTCATTATTTTATTATCGAATGGCAATGTTAATTGTTATAAAATAAATTAGGAATTGTTTTTGGGTTATTAAAAATATATTAAATTTTTAAATAGTTTTTTTTCTAAGAAAAAATATGTTAAGGCCGTACATTGGGCATAACAATAACTATATATATCATTATAAATAACACTATAATGTATTCAAAATCTTCTAATTTCTTTTTTTTCTCGAAATCTACATGTATATTTTTCTTTCTCGATATTTTTATATTAATTAATAACCTTAGTTCTTAATCGAATTTTTTTTCTCCTTTGTTGTTTCTTTTAGTTAGTAAATTTAATTTTTAAAATTTTAATCTATAAATTTCTCCCAAATTTTCATTTATTCACTATAATTTAGTAGATATTATGGGCTTAAATTAAAATCATTAGGGTTATTCGAAAAAGAATAACAAATAAAATAGAACGATGTAATTTTTTTAATATATAATGAGTAGCTGACGCTCCACATTACGCCATTTCCATCCTCATGATCTTCTTTGTGGTCGGCTCTTTTTTTTAAAAGATTTCTGGGTTTCAGTGCACAACTATTTTATATTCGTTTTTAGTTCGGTTTTAACAACGCTATATGATTGGCTATTGGGTTTCATTGGCTAAGAATAATTTTCTGGAACCCGTTACTTCTTTTGGTGACATGTAGTCTACTGCAATATTTTGTAACAACTTGATCACTTAACAAAATTACTAAAAAAACGTAAAAAACAATATAAACATTTCATTCATACTATTTTTTACATTTTTTAGTCGCTCAACTCGTTTTTATGAAATTTATAAAAAAATATTTAATAAGTGAGAAATTTAGGTCGAAATTACTGTGATAGTATGAAAATAAACATCTTTTCTGTATACTACAGCACGCTTTTCTGGGACTGGCCAGCTAAAATTTGTTATAGTTTTACGAAAGATGAGCAACATTCTGAAAAGAAGAAGGCACCAATCAGCGTGCAGGATTCCTCAAAAACTATAAATAGTACCAAAACTGTAGACACATGAAACTTAAAAACAGTCACTGTAAAAAAGACGCTATGTTCCCAACTACAACCAATTCGCGGGGAAGCTACTCGTCAGGATTAATAAACAAAGCGATTTCTTTATGAAATTATTATTTTCTTATTGAAATCATCCACGTAATACCGAAATATAAAATAATAAAGCAATATTAGAATCTAAAATCAGAAATAAGCCAGGTTATTAATAAAAAAAACAGAAAAAATGCGTTTAAAACAAAATGGTTTGTTTCTTCGGTGTCAATTTTATTCAAGAATACATTGTATTTTATGATTTTGTACATTTTATTGTTGTAGGTTTTTTGATAGCAAAGTTTCAGGTTACGGGTGTTTAATTGATAAAAAAAGTTATGAGTATTAAAATAGTTACTAAACAGATAAAGAATGTTAACACTGTAATATATTTATAAATACAAATGTTAAAAACAGTACGGTCAACTTTTTATTCATTTCTTATGTTACTCATGGAAAACCACATTCTCTGATTTATATGGTTTTAGTCGACATTTATTTCTAGAGATGATTAGCCGAACAGCTTTGATATGTGATATTTTTTGGAAAGATATAATTGGTTTTTTACTCGATGCCAAAACACATACTTTGTCAGAGCAATGAAACATACTTAGTACCCTTGTAATTCTATATAAAAAAGTATATTAATTGCTGTGCTAATAGCATGAACCACCCTAAAACTCCGATTTTTCCTTGTGTTTACTATTTTTTATAATTTTTTTATCAATCACAAATGATGCTTTTTATTTAAACAAAATGACCGAAATCTTTAAATTCAAAAATTATAGATAGCAAAAACTGTATGTTACAAGCAATTTTAACTTGTATAATATAGTCATAGAAATTCTAAAAAACATTTTTTTATTTTATAAAAAAACAATATAACTGAATTATATAAAATTCCTCGAATCAATGATTAATTTTCGATAAATGACTTAACAGTTTTTCAAGTAAATATTTAGAAAAAAAATTATACTGGCCATGATTTAATGTGCAAAGGTTAAATTTCAAAAATTTTAATGATTTGTTCAAAACCAAACGTAAAACTAATAATATATGGTTTATCATTTATTGATACATATATTTGTAAAGGAAGAATTTCAGGTGTTATCTAATTTTTTATATGGCTGGATTTCGAATTTTAATTACCTAATTTAGGTTTTATTTTGTAATAAATAGTAGTTTATAATTTTATCATAAAAAACTTAAATTTCAAAGCAAACAAAAAAATTCTATGTAAGATTACTTAATATTCATTATTAGAGTGAAAAAACCGAATAAACAGAAAAACGCTGTAACAACTGGTAAATAACATATTTCTGGTAAATTTGCTTGATATTTGGGCCACAAAAATTGTGTAAGATCTACTAATCGGATGCAAACAAAAAAACTCACTGGTTTATCAAAAATCGTACACAACATTAATATTAATAATTAAAGTATTAATAGTAAATTAATGGAAGATGACCAATTTAAACGCACAAAAGAAACTATGAAAAAAATAATAACGTTGAGCATCAAAAATTTCTTGGTTTGATTTTTATAAATTAGATAATCATTCTATTAATTATATATCTGTCAATTTTATATATAAAAAATTGAAAAAATTACTAATATATTCATACTCACACGAACACAGTTAAATATTTTTTAAAAATATTGAATGAAGCAAAAAATATAATCTTAAATAAAAAAAATTCAATTGTTTATCTTTAAATTAAAAAACGAGTTTAGAGAACAACCAGGCGCACTTATCTTTCTTCATCTCCGATTTGAAAACTGTCTTGACCCGTTTCAATGCGTCTTTCTTGAGCAACTTATCCTCAAAAACCTTGTTGGTGTCAATATTTTTGAAGTCCATGTTACTTTTATACCTTGTCACAATCACATGCTTGATATTAATTTTCTTAACGAACGTTATCATAGCTTCTCTTTTTTTTCTGATATACTCGTTAAGTTTCTTGTTTGTTTTTTTTGGATATTTTGATACTCCGCATACAACAATCGAATTATCTTTCGGTGAATGGCTGAGAATCACTGCTTTCGTGCCTGCCAATCGGCCTCGTGAAATTATTACTATTTTGTTTGGTTGTATCAACATTTATAACTGAAGGGTTGGCTTTATAATGAATTTTAATAAAATCAAAAATTAGAATTAGAAGGAAAAAAGAAAGAAAGAGTATTAAAACATGGGTATGTGATAATTATGAAATAAAAATTTGACATATTAATCTTGTACAATTTCAACGCATTTTGAATAATTACTTGATTTATAGAATTTCTAGGTTTAAAAAACTTTAAAAATTATAAAAATTTGTTGTTTCGTTTCGATATACTTTAATTTCAAATATTCATGAACTACATTTTTTTTCAATTCTCGCAATCCCAAAATCAAATTCTAAGCTTATTCTTTATATAAAAAATTTTACAATTTTTATTTCATATATCTATTCTGAGATTCTAATTTTCCGAACTTACAAAAACTCAAAAACTTACTTTTCTTTTCGAATTCTCAAACACAATTTCATTGAAATTAAAAAAAAGGATATAAAACTCACAGCAAAAACCAATTTAAAATACCCTGTAAAGAATGGAAACCGAATACACACACCTTTTCAAGATAATTCTGATAGGAAACTCGGGTGTCGGCAAAACATCGTTGCTGAACCGATACATCGATAATACATACCACGGAAACTACATATCGACAATCGGTGTTGATTTCAAAATAAAAACACTGAAAGTAAGCAGCGACCTAATCAAACTTCAAATTTGGGACACGGCCGGGCAAGAAAGGTTCCGTACAATCACTTCCGCCTACTACAGAGGTGCGCATGGTATTATAATAGTCTTTGACATGACCGATTTAGACAGTTTTACGAAGGTAACCGAGTGGCTCGACGAAATTAAAGCCCGAGCTAATGAGAAAGTCGAGATTTATTTGATAGGCAATAAGATTGACCTCAAAGATGAGATCTGCGTGCAGAAAGAGGATATCGAGGCCTTCAAAAAAGAGCATAACATAGCTGACTCGAATTTTATGGAAGTCAGTGCGAAAGACGGGTACCAAGTCGATGAACTTTTTTTTAAGCTAGCTGATAAGCTCGCTAAAAGAGAAAAGGCAGAAGGTCCGATTGTCAGCAAAGATAAAGAAGCTTTCAAGTTAAATTGTAAAGATGATGATAATAAAAAGTTTGGCTGCTGTTAGATGGCGAAATAAATTTAATTAAAAATACATCTTCTAGCCGTCTCATACATTTAAAATTAACAATTATATAATAAATTGTGCCAGCATAATATTGGATATATTTTATTATATTTTATAAATATAAACATAACTGGTTTGTTTGATTATGATATATAAATCAATTTTTATTTTTTTTGCTATCTTTTGAATGACTATAAAGTTTTTTCAAATTAATAAAAAAAAGAAGTTGGTAAATCGTGCTTAAATAGGCTTATTTATTCACTGTAGAAAATTAAAAAGTTTTGATTTCAATTCATATATAAATTTACATTTTTCTAAAATTTACTTATTTCTATATCATTTATAAATTAAAACTATTTAAATATAAAGCAGCAAAAGAAAAAAATAAAGAATGTAGCCTAAAAACAGATGTAAGCAAAATCTTGCGCGTGTAAGAATTTTAAAGAAAATTATTATAAATGAGCAAGAAATTATTGTTCATTAAGTGATGATAGGTTTCTTCAGTGAGGTATGTTTCTTCTCACAGGGATACATTTGCGTTTTCCTATCCATTACTTCGGTTTTATGGATCTTACTAACATTTATTTTTGTATTTTATTTTTTCTTATTTATCATTATTCTGAATAATCCTCTTCAAGATTTTTCTTTTTATCAAAACCGTGCTTGTCTAAAGCGAACCTTTATTAATTGTGTACTAAAAAAGAAGTTAGTACCACAAAATTATTGAAGTAATGTTCTTTCATTCAATTTTTGTCAAATCTTTCTCTAAATGTCTTTTTGCCGCACATTTCGCCAGAACTTTTTTATGAGATATATTTAAAAAAAAAATTCGAATGATTGTAAATAGTGGTAATAGGAAAGCATCAGGAAAACATAAACAATAAAGATTTACACCATTTTGGTGGTATTTTGAAGCTTTCTAAAATAATCACCAGGTGATTGGTGAAGATAAGCAGGAATAAAATATAAAAATTTAAATAATAAATATCGCCATACCATAATATTATTACATCGGAGCTAGATTTTATCTTAAAAGCTTTCTTTCGAAGATTGTGTCCAAGTGATCCAGGTGATCAATTCTAGCTCTTTGATAAGGATCTGTTTTCCTCTGTAATGATTTTCTTTTTTAGATTAAAAATATATTATCGTTTAAATAGTTATGGGGAAAAAAATAAAAATATAAAACTGTCTTAAAAAACAATTTTTTTTGGGTTATCACCTCGTTTACTTAGTTTTCTTTAGAAACTTAATTTTTTCTTAATTTTTTGTTCGATTTTTTATATATTCAATGTTTTATAGTATAAAAAATGATATTTTTCTTATAAATTCTTAAAAACCACATTCAAAAATCGGGTATGTCGATAATTCAAAGAATTCTATATTTCAACCGTCTTAGAAATAATTTTATGTGATGAATTGCAAAATACATATACATACATATATATATATTTACAAGAATATTATCTTTAATACATTTATCGTTAAACAGTATCTTTCGCTGCATTCTACTCCGATTTTTTTTTTAAAAAAAAGATATAAACCAGAAATTAATTGTTTGATTAAATAATGTGGGCCCTTTTATCTTTTTGTGGGTATTTAATATTAAATAAAACAAAATATCTTTTATATATACGAAAATTTTATAATTTAAATTTTTATATATGCTTTTTCTTAACTATTAACTCTTCAGCATTTCTATTACGAAAAAATAAAATTCTAATGTTGAAATTCATATAGATAATTGTAAATTTTTTTTACTATTTTCCTTAAGATAAAAACCAACAAAATTTTTATAATACTCATGTTTATCATGGTTTAAATGACAAATTGTAGTTTGAGGCAATATAATTAAACAAAGATTTATTCGAAAATATTTTTTTCATATTTTTGTAATAAAAATAGGTATACGTTTCGAACAAAAAAAAATTCTTGGAATCACAATTATATTGAGCGTAAATTTTAGCTTTAGTTTTTTTTCAATCAATTTTCTAAATTTAAAAAAAATTTACTTTTATATGGTATCTGTTTGCACAGCTACTCTGGTGTGCTTATGATTTTAATATATTTTTTTAAATTAAATCTTGGTTGTTTAAAAGAGTTTTTTATATAAAAATAAGTATTTTAACTAATAAATATTTGTTTTTCTTAAACATTAGAGTTTCCATCATACCACACAATTCATTATTGTTTTCATTCGGACAACGCATCGCTTTGTTGTACTCATTCTTACTTTCACTTTTTTTATATAAATTTTCGTGTTGAGGGTAGTTGAAACTTACTTTGACAACAAATACTACATGAAAAATAGATAATTTAAAATATAAATTTTCTGAATACGAAAGAATAAAACTTAATGAACAAAAAAAGGTTAATTACACAGCATTTAACCAGATTTGTGACAATTTTGAAGCGAAAATTATCATTTTCAGTAAACCAAAAAGCTGTTTGCAAACTAACAGAAATGTATTTTAAAGCGTAACTTTCGTATGGCGAAAATCCTTTTGGTTGCATGGTTAGAAAAACTTGCAATAAAAAAAATTAAAAACAAAAATAAATATATACATACGGTAAATAATTGTCGCGCTTGGAATGAGCGACCAAACAATTTTTGTATAATAGAAGTAAGAATCCGTACCATCAAGTCTAATGAATCAAAAGAATTTGTTATAAACAAACTATGAGGTTTCACTAAGTTTTAACACGCATAACTAGAAGATAAAGGAAGATATTTCACACTTTCCAAATGCCGAAACAGATATCCAATGCATTAAAGAGTGGTTAACTTTAAAAAATAAGTGCAACACTATGTGAAATATCAATATAAGTGTTTAAAACAAACTAAAAACACACTAAATATGTAAAAATCTAAAGGTTTATTGCTTTCATTAGACTGATTATACAAATTTATTTAAGAAAATCTTCGAATCGTAATTTTTGCGTCTGATATAAGCAGGATGCAATTTTTTTTATAAAGCTAAAATATGGAAGAAATCTTGCCGAGTAGAATAAAATATAATATTAATAGAATATGGTTTTAATTGGGTATGATAAAAAATTTTGCGAAATTGCTAGAACTGCATTATCGTAAGTTAAGTGCAACAACAAAAAAAAGCATAATTTTTCATGCATTTCTAATACCAAAAATGATATATAGTAAACTAACAAGATCTTTCATAGTGTTTTATGACATAATAAATTTCTCTTAATTACTGGAAAGATTAGATTTTCATAGTAAATTTTTTAAAACTAAAATTTGTTACAAAATTAAAAAAATCCGAAATTCTTTCAATTCTGTCTAATAGTAATTATAATTTTTTTAAATATAATAATGGAAAAAAAATTTGTAATCCTGAAATAAGGTTTTTACAACAAGAAATTTTATTATTACGATGAAACGTAACATACATAGTAATAGGAAAATTTTGTCCGAAGCAATCAACTGTTAATATAATTCATTCAAAATCATATTTATAAAACCAAATAAAACATTAGATTACATTTAAGGTATATTTATATTTGCTAACATACAAAAATGCATTTAAAAATTATAAAATATTTACTGAAACTATTAACAAATTTTAAATGTTAGAGCGTAAATCTTTAAGCAACATAATCTAATAGAATTTTAAGGAATTTAAGATAGAAAAAACATATAAAAAATTCATATTGTGTCAAAAAAGATATTGAATGGAATAAAAGCAGTATCATATTTGAAAAATATAATACAGTATCCAGATAAAAAACATTGTTATTTATTTCCAAATCAAGTTTTAAATAGAATCTAAATATTGATAAAAAAGATTTCAATCCATCTATTTATATAAATTGCACTGAATTTATGTAAATATATGTTTGGTTTCTTTTTTTACTAATTATTTCTTAGAAATTTGATAAAGATTCTTGATGCACTTTATTTTATCATTAATTAGGCAAATCTTTCTAAAATGTTTTGTAAAATAAAATTTTGTATATTTTGTTATAATTTAATTTTTTTCGATTTTCGTGTATGTTTAACTAAAATCAATGAAAAAAAATGTGAAATAATCAAAAATTTTATCCAATTTACTTATAAGTTGCATATTGCATTTATATCAATTTTTTTAAAAAAATTACAAATATGTACTTTATAAAATTTTATCATGTATTATATTCTTAATAATAGATTTTTTTTCTTAAATTGATTAAGATTACATTTAAAACAATTCTTTAGTAAATTTTATTTTTAAAAGCTTATAATATTTAAAATATCATGCTTTATATGTATTAAGTGCAATTTTTAAAATTTTTTAGATAATAAATACACAGTTAGTATATTTCTAAACTAAATAATCTTTAAGAGTTTATTTTATTAAAAAATGCTTCTCTGTATATAGTAAAATTAAAAATTTTAGATATAAAAATATGTGTTTTTATATTTTATAAATAAATTCAACTATCGAAGACAATTTAAAAGTATGTACAAAAAAAATAGCACAACAACTAATTGAATTAATTAAATATTTTTATAACTTCACAACATTGAGAAGTTTTAAGAATTAGAATAAAATATTCTCAGATATTCTAGAATGGTCCCAAATATAGAATCAACTATAAATCATTAAAATGTTGCATTTTGTGTTCCAATACGGAAATGTAAACGAATTGAGAAAGTTTTATAATTCTAGTTGTACCATAATTAAAAATAGATACTAGTTTATCAAAGGTTTAAATATGGAGAAAAAAAAGAATTTAAAAAATAAGTGAGAATTTAAATGGTTTACATTTAAAATTAATAAATAATATCAAAAATTCCCCCGTAGGTCGACGGTGATTGGTTGAGACGGCTAGCAAATATTTTTTAAGGCAGCAGGTGTCTAAATTAGCGTTGGGAATAAAATTATTATCATGAATTTCGCTTCTAGTAACAGAAGTGCACTTACTGTCACAATAATATTTTCTCGTCCCTGTACCTATTTCACTTCTTGTATTCATTACCGTATATAGCTTTTGTATTTTTAGATGACATTGTGATAAAAAAGGTGGTAAAAACGGTGGTATTAGTTGCTAACACCAAGACAGTTTTTTTGTTATATTGATATATTATTTGCAAAATCCTTTTTTATTGTCTTTATTATAATAATACTTACGATAATTATAATATGAAATTCATTCAAAATCACAATTTTACAAAAAATTATATTAAATACAAATTTAAATTGATACGACAATAGTAAAATATTTTCCAAAAATTTCTATCTAGAAACTGTAATTTATTAAAAAATAAAAATATTATAAAAAAGTTTATATATATTAAAAAAATAATTTAAAAAAAATTAATAGAGATTTTCCTGCTAGTTTGAGGTTTAAGAATCTAATGTATTGGCTTTTACCAATTAAATTTTACAAAATACTAAAACTTAAATCATTATATCAAATTGTGTGAATCATTTTTAGAGTATTTGGTTATTACACAAATGTATAAAGTAATTGTTGCAGAAGTAAATAAATTGGCATAATTTCAATTTTATCATTATGCAAAATTTTCAATCATAAATTATAACTCTAAAATGTATTAGATCGAAAACTTTTTAATTTTTTGTCAATAAATGGTATAATTAATTTTTATTTATTGTTATTCTCAGAAAAAAATTTATTTTTTTACATGAAATGTACACAATCTTTATTACTTTTTTTATAAAAAAATTGAAGCAATGTTTATGTTTTTCTACATATAAATAACCTTTAAAAACTTTATTTTACGTCAAAGTATGAATTATATTCAAATATTTGCAAGTTTGTTTATTTTTTTACTAAATTTCTATGCACTATAATTAATTTTTGACAAAATTTATTCAAATTAAATAAACCTTCAAATCGCTTAAATAATTTACTGCAGTATTATATGTATTTGTTTGCATGTTTTTCATATGTTAGTAATGTTTAATCACGACATTTCAATAAAATCTTATAATTAAATTAATCCTATATGCAACATATTTATAAAAAATGTGTTTTATTATCAATAATTTAGTGTACTTGCCATAATAAAGCTCTTTTCTAAGTAGATAAATGCAAAAGATGTATTTTTAAATTTAAAATTTATTTTTTTAATAGATAATACTAATATAAAGTGCTGCTGCATATCTAGATAAAATATGTGATTGTTAAAAAACCACACTAAATTTCGAAAACAACACCCCTTAATCATCTTTAAAATCACTTATGTAGACTCTTGAATACGGATATTAGTTTCGAAAGTGCGTTCTCTATATCCTACATAGTTAAAAATGCGTAATTTTTCGAATATAAACGGAAAAAATAGAAAAAATAATATTATAGAAATAAAAGATTTATATTTTTTTTCGGAAAACCGTATTCTTTGAGCACAAATTGCGTTTAATTTAAATTTTAATAGACACCTTTCTCATAGTCTATTTTTTAGGTAGTTTTACATTATTCAGTATAATAAAATATTATGAATTTAACTTAAAAAAATATTGTGATACTATATTATAATTAGTAAATATTAATAGGCATATAAATTTTTTGCTAGTAACGCTATTTCATAAAAAAATTGATATTTTTTCAAATTTTTTTAAAATTTGATTTAAAATTAAAGCATATAAATATAAAAATTGTTTCTGGTTATCTTAAACTAAAATAAAAAATTTATTTCAATGCATTTTAATTTTTTGTTTGTAATTAATATCTAAGTTTTCGGAATATGAATAAATATTTTGTTAAATTTTTTTTATTAGGCTGAAAATGTGATAAAACATTATAGGTAGTTTTCGATTAAGAATCGAAATAATGATAAATTCTATCTAAATATATATATATATAACAATGTGGTGATTTATCCTGTTGCAATAATATCACATTTTGGTTAAGTAAAACAATGAAAAGTATATAAAATTGCCTGCATTTAGATTTATTATATACTTAAAAATATTATTTTTCGTATAAATTTTGCTTTGCAATATATTTATATCTACTGGGTTTTCGCTTTTTGATTGAAAATTCTATCGTAGAAAATTATTATGTGTTTATTTTTCTTTTTCAATTATTTAAGAGCTAATATCATCACGAAAAAATATATTAGGATCTGGAATTCTATATAAGAAAATCATGTTTTGCATATACTCAACGATACATCAAAGAAAATCCGTCTAAAAACAAAGTTTGTGCGAAAATATATAAATATCATTTTCAGTTAGTTTTTACAAAAAATACTGTTGTATATATTATAAATAAACTTTTTTGAAAAAAAGTTATCTATATATTAGAAAGAAAAAACAATAATAGTAATAAAATTGAATTAACAACTATCAAAAAATTTTGGTATTTTAAGCAGAATTATTTTTCAAATGAATTATAAAATTTTTATATTGTATATAAAAAATAATAAATTCTTACATTCTTCCAAAGTTTTTCTTTTTTTTCAACAAGAAAAGGATCCAATTAAAGTTTTATTATTGTTTATTTTACGCATGAAAATTTTTCGCTCTCTTATTGTCAAAAATAGAAAGAACGTGATTTTTCTTTTATGATTTTTCTGCAATTCACAGAATTACCAACTCTTTTTTAATATTAATGGAAGTTTTTTGTATTTGGAGTCATTAAATTTGTTGTTTTATCTGAAGTATTGCCTTTTTTAAAATTAAATTTGTTATATACATCCTTGTAATTTTTTCGAACATATATAAGATGAAAAGGTATAAATTTGGTAAGTGTAATATAGAAAGAAAAAAGTCACTACTAGGTAAAAAAAAATATCTCATTTAGATTAAAAAAAAGAAAGAGAACACAAATAAAGAGAATGATGAAATATTATAAAGAAAATTTTTGGCTATGATGAAAACCGAAAATATTAAACAGATTCAACATAAACATTTAATTCACATTCAGTTATTCTAATTTTGTAGTTCACGTTTTGTATTTATTCTGTTCTAATATATATTATTATTTTTCAAGCTTGCAGCTAAATAAAGCCACTATGATTACTTCCTTGTCTTTAATTTTTTTATATTCTTATATCTTTTAGTGCATATTTTGATTTCTAAAAAAGTCACAATTTTCTAATATGAAACGTGTGTATCAAATATTTATGCATACTAATTTTATAAAATTTAAACTGTAAATAAAATATAACTATCATTTGAAATTAACAAATAATTAATTGCCATAAAACTCAGCATATAGACTATAAATGATATGTAAAGAATATATTTTATAGTTTATTCAGATCGACATGTTTGGAAAGTGCCTGAAAATCTAAAGAAGAATAAGAAAAGGTTTTATTGTTTGTATTTTTTGATAACACATTATTCATTTACTACTAGGCCATATATAATCAAACATGAAACTTTTGTATTCCAAAATATCCTGTATTGAACCATGCAATATTTATAGTACAGTTTTATTATTATCATAAACTACTGCATTTAATAAAGTGTTTATAACATATCTTTCATCTTTAAATTATCTGCAAGTATCAGGGTTACACTTGATATGACTGTATTACATTTAGACAGACAAAAATCGAAATTATTTTAAAAAATATGCAAGATCATTAAATTATAGTTTTCTTTATGCTCAAATCTACAGTTTATTTGATGATATTTTTAAAAAACTTGATCTTAAAAAAAATAAAAAAATTGATAAACGTTCTTGGTATTGTTAATGCTAATATTTTTATTTATTAATATCTCATTAGGCGAAATATTTTTTATCATAATGTCACATAAATGTAAATCAGAATATATTTGTATTTTAAACACAAGAACCGATATAGTAATCTAAGTACTAACGTAAAATATGTTTTTTACTAGATGCTTATTGTAGTATAATGGTGAAAAATTTTATCTTTATTGTTTTAATGATTTTAATAATTCGTTTAAGAGTTTATTTGTAAACGTAATAGTGATAATGACGCTAATTCATTACTTTTTACATTTTTTTAGCTTCTTCTTTCTTATTTAGATTACGCATTTCCTTTTCTTATGTTTTTAGGGCAAACAAGACTACTTATTAGAATAAAAAGTTCTTGATATTTAAATAACATAAGAATATATCATGAAACTAATAGAAAGAAGAATTAAAAAGATTTATGTTATTTGAGATGAATACGTTATGTAAATAATATATTAACAAATCTAAACAGCAGTCAGAAAAAACAAAAATAGTTAGTTTACAACGAACAAAAAAGTAAAAACTTGGTTATATAAAAAAATTGATGATAAAAATATCTTGATTCAATTCCAATACTATATGCTATATAGTTTTATATTAAAAAAAGTGCAAATTTTTATGTTTTAAATACGTTTTAAATTTTTAATACAAAGATCCGTTCTTGCGATAAATATACATTGCATTATAATGAGTTGTGATAAAAGAAGAATTGGTAAACAAAACAGATTTTTAAAATTATTTTAAACCTGAAATCCAGAGTCCTAAAAAAAAATAAAACTAGTTGATTGAAATTTCTATTTTTCTTTGTTTTAATTATATCTTTAAAATAAAAAGTTCGTAAATTTAAAACAACATATTTGATAACACATATGTAATTATTTTGCTACAGATTTTTCGGTGATATCACAAGTTCAAAAATTTTGCGAATATCTCGTCTGTCTAGTGCTTTGTGTTATGTTTTGATGAGCTTCTGTTTACTGAATATATCATTTGTTACTTACATTAGAATAAAAGGTTTAAGAGATTGTTTTTTTAACAATAAACCGTACAATTAGTTTATAGTTTATTAAATTAAATTCCTTTATTACATATTATAATATTTTTAAAAATTAAAATGATTTAAAGTTTTTTGCTATTTAAAGTTATAAAAATAAGATATTAAACCATTTCATAGTGTGAGATTTTTTTAAAAAATGTGTAATTAATTTTTTTATAAATCCTGTCAATATTCTAGAGATCTAAAACCACAAAATAATATTATTCAGATAAAAATAACAAAATCAATAATGAAAAATATAAACACAAAATTTTGTTTTCAATGTGCTATTTACAACGAGTCTAACATTTTATTTTTTTTTAATGTTGATGATGATTATTGGATGAAGTGCGATCAAGAAAAATTGAAAATGAAATATTGGTTATTTTTTATTCATTTTTATTTAATTTTCATGCCTTTATATGCTGATTTATAATAGGCAGCACTAGCCTAATCCTATTTCAGAAAATATTATCAGATCATCAGTGTTTTTCTGTAAAAAATAATAACTTAAAATTCAAATCAAATCTAATCAGTTGTTTCAATTTTTGTCATAAAATAATACCGTTCTGTCGACAGTAAAAATGGTCTAAAATAGTTTTAAATTCAATTTAAATAGAAATATTTTCCAAGATGAATACATTCAATTGTTTTCTTTTTATTTATCTAATTTAAAATTAAAAATAAATATATAAAAAATATAATAATAAATAATATATAAAAAAAATCAAAAATATTAAAAAATTTTGAATTCATAGATTTTATAACCAACATTGATGTGCAAGAAGATAGAGTAAAGCTTCATTTTGGAAGTTTCTAGATCTAAAATGATTTTATATTTCTATTTACTTTATAGTTTATTTGTATTAATACTAATTACTTCGAATTATGTAATTGAATCGATAAAAAAAAATGTCTTTTTATAGAATAATTGCAATTAAAATGAAATATTTCTAGTCTAAATGTTTCATCAATCGTTTAATATAATAATTATAGATATTTCCGCTTAAATTTAGTGATCTAATTTGTTCAAATTGGATTATAAATGATATTAAAAATGCAAAATTATTGTATTAAAATAATTTTTTTTTTCTTTTTTCAAGTATACTTTATTCTTCACGCCATTCTTTATTAAAAAATTAAACAAAAGTTTTTCAACCCCAAAAATCTCCGAAAATACATAACATAATAGCGAAAAATAAATTTTTATGATAAAATTGTAAATTTTAAAACGATTAAGTGAGTTGCAATTATTAAAAAAATATGGTATAATTTGTGCAATGATAATGTTCAAAACATAGTGAAATTGCACTATTATAAGATCAATAATTCCTTAGTCATTAATATAAATTTTAACATGTAAACTACTTTCTTATTTAAACGACTATATTACCAAATAATTTTAGATTTAAAGAATATTTTTTGGGTTAAAATTAGGTCTGAAGAAAATTCGGTTTTATATTTTGCAAAAGACAATCTATAAAAGTTTTATTTAAATTGTATTTTTTTTAAAAAAAATATTGCCAGAGTGTCTAAAAATTAGACGATTTTAATAGATAGATTTATTAATAGCCGAATGACTTATCTACTGGCTTATTTTGTGGTGATAGGAGACAATTTTGCTATTCTTACTCATTTAATTCGTGGTTCTAAATTTCATTATCGTCTACTCGGAGTTTTACATTTTTATTTCTTTAGTGAATTTTAAAAATTACATTTAATCTGTATTTTTTTTGTATTCATTTTTTTGTAAACATGATTTCTTATTTTTTTATTAAAAATAAAATTATTTTGAACTAACCCATTAATCTTGTGGTCACAAGAAAATGTTCACATTACAATATCAAGAATGTTTTTTAACCTAATGTCTTTCAAATATTTTTTCTAAAAAAAACCCAAGGGTATTTTTTCTTATTCACAAATAATTGCTTGATTCTTCCTTATTTTAATTATTTTCAATTATCAATTTTTTATAACATGTAGTCATATCAAATACTAAAATGCAAAAAAAAAATCTTCAGAGCTTTAGTTCTACTATTATCACCCATAATACACACACAACAAAGGAGTAAACCTGCAAACCAGATTTTTTTTCGATATTAAATTGTGTTAAAAACAAGAATCTACATATATATATATGAAAGTATATAAAACTTTTGTTTTTAAAAACAAAATATTATGTTTCTATATAATTTGAAAATTTTAAAATCTTTCGTAAAACCGATGAATTAGTTGATATCTTATAAAAAATCGAACAAATCTTATATTGATACAACTTATTTTTTATCTTTAATATTGATTTTAAAATATTATAAATATATAGTTTTTTTGGCTGTAATTGCATCTACTTTATCACAAATTATTTAAAAATAAATGTAAATTAAATATAATTCCTATTGTAGTAAGTTGACTTAAAAAGTTTATTTAGCGCATTTAAAACACACAACACGTTGTGTTTTTAATTTATGATAAATTATTTTATGAATATCCATATACAAAAATGTGTATTGTTAATTTTCAGGTTTTTTAGCGCTAAAAACAAGTGAACTCCGCCTCGATTTATCCTTAATTATAACAACATTAACAGTTTTTAAAAACGATTTCATTTCTTAAGAATTATATACACTCACTTTGAAAGCCTGAATTTATTTGGTAAATATTTAATGTATGGCATCATATTATTTTGCACATGCCATATAAATTATCTTCATATAATTAGATCAAGTAATTTTTTAGTACATGACTATTTTTTTAAAAGATAGTATATAACCTTTTGATGATTTTCAACAACAATTTGTCTATCAAATAAAAAGCGCACTAGAAAAATTGGTTTTTTGTACGATAAACGTTACACAACCTGTTTAAATATAGCTGACTTATTATAATATTAGATAGATGTCTTTCTTGAATTTTGTGGTTTATAATGTAAATAATGTATTAAAATTTTTATTCTTTAAATAAATAATATTGTATTTAATTCATTTTATAAATTTTTTTTTCTGAATTTGCTCTCATGATGTAGGTAAAAAAATATAATACGTATAGAAAAAAACAAGCTAATTACAATTTTACGACATTTCTTCTTCTTTAAAAACAAATCAAAATTAACATGTTTTCATTCAACTTTCTTTACTTCTATATTCTAAAGAATATACATTCGACAATATAGACGAATGCACCTTTGATAGCTGAAATTTTTAATGTGCATCTATTACTTTTTTAGAACGATCCATCTGAATAGTTTAAATAATTATAAAAATTGAATAGTCGGGTTATAATATAAGTGTCGTATTTATCTTATTAGTTGTGTGGTGCTGTTAGTTTGACTTTGCGGTTTTCGATTTTGAAGATTATCAATTGGTTATTTTTTTTGTGGTTTTAAATCTAGTATAATTTGTATTTTGGCTCTTTAAAATATGCAAAATAGACAGTAGGAATTTTGCTTTATAATTCATGCGTGATTATGCTAATCAATAAATTCATTACAAATAATCAAGTTAGGGTGATTAAGATAATTCCATTATAATTATGAAAAAAAATTCAATTTTTTAAGTATTGTAAATATATGAACTTTAGAATCTTGGCTTTTTTATGTGTGAATCATATCTGCTAATATAATGAACTAAATATCGTCAAATATTTTTTTCAGAAAATTGAATCTATTTGTTTTGCTTTAAACAATTTATTCTTTCCATATTTTAATGTTTGTTTATTTTATGTGCTGATTTGTTAACAATCGATTTTTAAAAATAATATAAATTGAGGATGCAAGCTAAAATAACCTTTTTGTATGAACTTAAAAACGTCTACTATGTAATTAAAATAATAATGATTATAATATAAATGAATTTTACCCAAATTCACTTTTTTATTTTTTTTAATGAAAATAATCTTACTACGAGATAGAGTTACTACTGTGGGCATCGTTTAAAGTATTAGGATTTGATAAAGGTATATTTAAAAGTAAATATTGGATGGAATATAATTTATTTATTTCTTGGGTATGTGCCCAACGCTCTACCTGGTGCCATTGTTTCCCTGATTTGTTTCACCTATTCTCGTCCCCTTTGTTTGCATGCATCAGAGTTCTATCTGCAAACCTTTTTATAGCTTTTTTCGGTCTGGATTTACGAATCCATCTGATTGGCTGTTACCAGAATCTAACCGAAAATTATTTTTTATAACCCCATTGTTTCTTTGCGGGGACAATTTGTATACTGCACCAGCATTATAAAAATTAACCCATATATATTTACTCTCTCTAAAATCGACGCTTTTCGATGATAGTCTCATAGTGCTATGCAAGTAATTTGTATTAAGAAATTAAATACGTCAACAAAATTTTTAGGTACATCAAGAGAAGGAAAGCAATTTAGGTATTTGTATTTGTCACAGGGCAACAAATGAAGCCTTTGACATTTGTAATTAAAATATGCTCCAAAATTAATTTTATATTTTTGAATAGTAGATTTTTAAGATTAATCATTTAAACAAATTAAATCATTTAATCTTAAATGAAAATAAACATTAAAGAATTTATAAACATTTATTTTAATTAAAACATTTGAATTGGATGAAATATTTTTATTTTTGATATATTATTCACTCTATCAAAATAAAATATATAAAGGATGTGAATTCAATGATTATGAAGAGTTTTAAAAACACTTTTAATAATTCTCTAAATAAATATGAATATTTTGAAAACTCCAAGTCTATTTATATTCAGAGTATTTATAGTATTTTTAAGACATTGCAAAAAGTTTTCTACATTTTCTTCTAACTTTATGGTAAATATTCTTACCTAAGTCATAAATACATGCCAGGTAAATGCTTTTGTTATGACTATAAAGACTGAAAAGATCTTTTAATAGTCAAAAATAACAATTTATCATATATTTGTCTTGGCTACTATATTAACTATCCAACATATTGGTTCCATGTATTTCTTTCTTTTTTTTGTGTCTTAAATTTAAAAGAAATCATATACAAAATGTTTTTTTAAAAAGAAATATGAAAGGGCATGCCTTTAAACATAATAGTTTATGTTTTTTGTATCATTTTTCACATTTAACTTGTATTTGTATTATATATTTATTAAATAAAAGTTTGTTTAGAATATTAATTGTTTAACAATTTAATGATAAAATTTAAGGAATATCAAAGTTCAATACAAAAATCCTAGATGAATGTTTAATAAACTAAAAATAAGTAATATGAAGATTGATTTAAAAAATATTTTTGATGACTCAACACATTAAACTATGTGATTTTCTTCTTATTACACCATTCAATAAATACTATCACCTCAAATGTCAACACAGCTAATACATTTGTCTCTTGCTTAAAAATTTAATCTATTCATGAAAAGTATTTTTATCGGATAGTATCTTGCACTGTTTTTACGCCTTGGTATACGAAAGATACTTTTTGCAAAATATCGTAATAAAATTTAGAAAAAAAAGCAAATCTTTATTTAAAAATGTGAATTTTCAAAATGATGAAATTGATACAATTCAGTGAATCCGATTTTTTTTGAAAATATCCTGTAGCAACAAGAATTTTGCATTCATCTAATGGAATGCAACTTTTTTGAAGGTAGCCTTCAAATAGTGAGCAATTGTACTGAGATACTGGAATGACTCAAGTTGATTGCACGAGAAATCGAATGGTTATTAGGTAAACAACTATAATAAACAAAAGAAGGTTTGTTATAGATATTTTTTGAATTATATTGTATCCATCTTCTTGTGTTTCCTTGATGTTACTCTTTAAATTATTATTGCTAATCTTAGAGGAATTAAAATTGGGAAAATGAAGGAATAAATACAGATTTGGAATGTTTAATTTTTTTTTAACAGAGACATATCCATTTTTCAAATAGAATTATAGTATGCTTGATGTTTTTTGTTTATTATATTTATTCAAATATTTTTTTTTAAATTCTGGTTTGTTGTAAAAGCCAATATTATTGCTACTAATAGTATTAATATCACTTTTAAAGCTATTATTTTAAATATTACCATTCATAATACTACCATTAATTTTGTTATACATTCACTCCCCATTTTTTTCTATTTTTCATTTTATTTCAATGGTTTTAGTGATTTTTATTTATCACTAAAAATTACAAATTTTAAAAATAGAAATATTGTAATACTAGAAATTCAGGTATGCTAAGTGCTTAATTTTAAAAATAAAAACTTTTTTAAATTATATGTTTAAACTATAACTATTTTAATTTTTCTCAAAACTACTCAAAACGTGTTTTACTTAATTAAAAACCATTTTGGTAGAATATACCATAACAAGAATAGATATTTTATGTAAAAATATCCGCTTTTATAAGCTTCAATACAGCTGAAAAAATATATTCGAAATAAAGAAATATGTAATAGCAGGAGAACATTAAAATATAACGATTTTTATTCATCAA
The DNA here is from genome assembly GCA_000230595.3 of Edhazardia aedis USNM 41457. Lineage (NCBI taxonomy): Eukaryota > Fungi > Microsporidia > Culicosporidae > Edhazardia > Edhazardia aedis. The sequence continues at coordinate 87,498 of AFBI03000024.1, read as the reverse complement.
AGAAAGTAAATGGTGCTTCATCGAAGTCATCTCCAAAATTAACAATACAGACGATACCTTCCTCACCACCAGATGCGTAGCATGAGGATGTTGGATGAACATCTATACAGTTAATGGTACCGAAATGTGTTAGATAACTGCCAACATGCTCTGTTGTCACTATATCATACACATTAACAGTGAAATTACTCTTAATTCTAGTTGTGGCGACATCTCTCGCCGTTATACCACCACCACATATTATTTTATCATTTGTTCTGAAGATAGCAGCGGAGTTAATCGGGTCTTGCGATACAAAACTTTTAACTTCATTCAGATCGTTGTAATCGATGATTTTAGTTTGTGCGTCATCTGATGCAGTAACAAAAAAAGATTTGCAAAAGCTGTTTCGCAAGCTATTAATCCTTGAAGTATGAGCTTTTTTGCATAAAATTTCATCGCCTGTTCTGATATCTAACATGTGCACGTGTCCTTCGATATCCGAAAATACTATGTAATTTTGTGAGAAGTGCGAAATTGCCTTTGTTGGAACGGCTTTTAAATTAATTTGCTTGATGGTCTCAAAGGATCTTGAATCGACTAAACCTAAAAATGGCTTCTTCTGAAATGTGTCGTCACAGCTAATAAGAACCAAGTTGTCATTAACATAAGAAACAGATCTTACTACATTTTCATATTTAATGTGTGTGAGTTTTTCGCCGGAATTGACATCCCAGAATAAAAGTGACTTATCGGCACCACCAGAAACCAATTTTGTAGAATCTTCCGTCATATCGATTGATTGAATTGAGCCGATGTGGCCGTCAAAAGTCCCAACAATTTGTCCTTCGGGACGGATTAAACAAACTGAGGCGTCCTTCGATGCTGAAAAAAGTAAATCTCCATCTTTATTGAAGCGGACATCGGTTATTGGACGGTCGTGAATCGTAATATTTGTTTGTGTGCCTGGCAGAATTTCTAAAGTATCTAAAATATTGTTTTCCGAGATCATGTTTCTACTAATTCGAGGGTACTTTTAAAAAATATCACTGTAGAATGAAAGTGTTTAGAATAATGTAAAACTGGCTAGAAATAAAAAAATTATTGGTTTAAAATTGTTTGATTTTTGTTTTTAATATTAGAAAGATCCAATCACAACCTAAAACATTTTTTTTTATTTCCAATTGAAGCATAAAATCAACCAGATAAAAACATTTACATTTAATTCGGTTGAATTAGCGATTGAAATATGATATGTTCATAATTTACTTATTTTTTGCTTTGTATAACCTATTTAACAAATAAAAATTTAAGATAATCCAACGAAAATATAAGTAATTTCATTCAAAATTCGAAATTTATACACAAAATATGTTAGATTTAGTCCGAATTTAGTTTATCAACTTAAATATTTTATCATTCCACTTTTATAATGTATAATTAATAATGTTCAAACAATATATTGAAAATATGTAAAAAAAATTAGTTGGTAAAAGTATTTTTAAAATATCTCTTAATCGTAATTATTTAGCTTCTCATACTATATTATTTGCACAAAAAATATAATTTTCACTGAAATCACCAAAATCAATCCTTGAAATATGTGATTTAATTTCTTTTTAGCATGTAAATAAAACGTGTCAATATTTATCTTTTTTTAAAGGCTTTTTTAAACAATCATATAAACAATTTTCGACCAATTATAATTTAATTTTTTGCAATCGAATCCAAAAAGGTATATTTAATAATCATTAATTATTGCGTTACGAAATATAAATCTTCAGACTGGAAATTAATTACAAAAAAACTTTTCATTTTATCCTTTTATTTGTTAATCTAGTATTTTACTAAATGTATTCGTTATCAGAAATTAACGAAACAGAAATTATAAAAGTAAATTTTATTTTTTTATATAGATTTGTAAAAAAATTAATTAAAAATAAGATCTTATGTACAATCGATTAATGTCAAATACCTTGGTATGTATCTAAGATAGAATATTATCTGATGCCAAATATTATAATATTTTAAATAACTTGAATAATAAGAGCCTTATTAAGTTTTTTTTATCTAGATATGTATGATTCGATCTGCATTGTTGCTTTTTTTTAAATCTAAAGAATCGGTATTGTGTATTGTTTATTTGTCATTATAGTTGAATTATCACATTCCAAAAATTTATATTTCATGTTTTTTGTACTAATTTTTTAACAAATATTTAAAGATATATATTTTCATTGATGTTCATATTTTAAACTTTAATAAAAAAAATTATAATTATCGTATTTAATCATGATAAAATATATTAGAAGTGTTTAATATGTATAAAATTAAAATTAGCAACTCTTGTGTTTTTTATAGTTTTTTTAATAAATTTATAATATTTTTTGTTTTTTAAAAAATAGTTAAATTGAATTTTCAATTTTTCCTTCTAAAATGATCATGCAAAAAATTTTATAGCTAAAAAAATGCATAACTTATATAAAAATTAAAAAAACATTTTATTTTTATCAAAATCAAATTAAAGATTTTCTTATATAAGCTATAAAATCAAAAAATACACATCTAACCTGCTATCATTATTCTTTTTGTTATTAATTAATAAAAAATTTTTTCTTTAATAAATGCCTACCGATGTTAATTGTATCGAAATTTAACGAAAACACTTGTTATTTTTTTATAGTGAAGAACAAAGACTTTCCCAGAAGCTTTAAAATTTAAATAATTTCAAATATTCAATCGTAAGTAAAAATCAATCACCAATGTAAATTTGCCTTCAATTCATTGCACTAGTTACAAGCTTTCGTGAATAAAACAACACGAAAAATCATTGATAGATTTGACAGGTAAAATATTTATTCTATCAAAATTTTTAGAATAGAATTCCAAATGATATTGATATTTTTTTGATATCAATCAAAATAACTATTTTCGTTTTGAATAGTTTTAAGATAGCGTTAGAAAAAAATAAACAAGGTAAAAATTAGTTAGTCTGTGTAAGATGTCGAATGCTGCAAAATATTCTGGATTAAATAGATTTTACACATTAAAACAATGTTAAAATTTGAATTTTCACTTTATATGTTCGCGATTCTAACCAAAATGATTTAGAAGACGATAGAAGAAAAATTTTTTCTTTTATGGGTGCTCGAATACATCCTTCATTATCTTTTTTTAAAAAATGGAAAATATAGCATTAATGGAATATTTGTAATTCTCTCCAGCTATTATAAATAGCAGAAATAAAAAAACGAACTTTCTGATCTAAAGTTTAATCAATTAGATAATACATTATTATATAATCGAACCACACAAATTTATACTAAAAAAGAAGAAACAAAAAATATTTAATAATATTATAATATCTAAAATTATAAATGTACGCTTTTTTGACATTATATTTCTTAAGTTCACTTGCCTAAGGTATAGAAATTATTGAACAGGGACTTTGACTTTAAATTGCCTTGCTGGGTCCGTGCATTGGTCGGTTCAACAGGTTTGTTATTTGTTGCGTAATTCATTGATTGCTTGTTATGAGTAATTCAAGTAAAGAATATATTTTTTAAAAAAAGGGTTCTATTTTATTATTGGCAAAATTTATAATTACAGAATTTCTTGATAAATTCATTTTAATGTTCATAGGGTCATACCAAACACAAAAAAAAATTATTTTTCCATAAATTTATATTCACTTTATTTGTTTTTTTACACAATAAAATTGATAAAACTATATTTCAAAAATCTCAGGATATATAAATTTAAGAATAATTATAAGATTAAATACATCGAAACTTATATGAAATTACAAAATAAAAACATAGATGTTGTGTATGTGATGTTATAAATATTTAAGATATATATTAAAAGCCAGAAATTACCCAATAAAGATTATTCATAAAAATAAACTATCAAAATATTTTCGAAAAATGAAAATAATTTTATCGTTATTTTGATCTTTGTCTATTATTTGCCAATATTTTAGAAATGAGGCCAACAGAAAATTTTAATAAAAATATTTGTTTTTTAAAGGAATTTATGTACATGATTTCATAAGAATTTTTTTGTATTATTTTATTCTTTAATTGATGTAAACTAATTTTTTTTTGTTTAATGATTAGTAGAAAATTGATTTAAAAGTTTAAATAGAACATAAATTAATTTGCACAAAAAACAAAAAAAAATTAATGCATAATGAGACCTTTATCGTTTTAAATAATGTTGACGCTGAGCGGCTAAAACGACCAAAACATATGCTAATAAGTAGGAAAAATGGGTTATAAGCGTCCTTAATTAACTGTATGGTAAATTTGTCTACATTTGTATTTTATTGAAATGCTAATATTATTATATATGCAAAAACAATTATTTAATGAATAGTTTGTATTATGAAATATCGAAATGCGTTTACGTCTTTCTTAGAAAAAATAATAGTATAAATGTATTTAAATAAATGTTTACCTTACCCTTCCAAAAAATATATTTTTAATTCTTCATAATGTCTCGAACAAGAACAAATAACATTTATATTCTCCTAAAAATTACAAAAAGTCATTGTTTTTTCATATAATATTGATTAAAGATACAATTACAAACTAGATAAAATATAAGAAAATTTAAGTATGTATATATGTAAATTTGTTAAGTTGAATTCAATCTTTGTGAGCTTTATTTTTCAATATTTTATAGATATTTGTCTATTCTTCTTCAGCGTCCGCAAATAAAGCATTAATTTTGAGAAAATTTCATATTTATAAGATATTTAAGTGAAAAAAACAATTAAAACACCAACTTATTTTAAAAAATAAATTATTTGACAATAATGATTTATGATTTTTATACAATGAATCTTAAATGATATTTATGCTTGATTTTATATAATATGTAAGATAACATAAATTAATTTTTGTAAAGTTTTGAAAAAAAATTATTAAAAACTAGCAATATGTTTGTAATATGAAATATTTTCTTGTTAAGCTACTAATATTGTTCATTGATGTCTGTTTTTTTATTTTGTTTCTACATGCATTTAAAATAATATTTGCTTTTTCTTCTAAACCTTCATTTTTATTGTTTTTAAAACAAACCTTTTTAACTGCTAATACCATAAATTTCCCTTTGTTTACAACACAAAATTTTGTCTTTCAAAGTTTTGCATTATAAACATTTTGGCATAGAACTGTAAAATCACATACAAATAAAAATTAAAAAACGATACATGTAAAATTAAATGGGTTTGCTTTCTTATATAGTATATTTTCCTTCTAAAACAAATTTACTATATACTATTTATTTAAATGAGTCTATATTGAAAATCTGTATAATGGAACGAAGTAATTCAAAAATATATCTTAACCTTGAAAAATATTCAACAAGGTTAATATCACGAAAAAATGTTTTTTTTTGTATATATCAAACCTAGGTGCTGCTAAGACGGTACCTTTCTGATCTTTGACCGGCAGGTCTGTAAGATTAGACCAGAATAGCTTTGAAAAATATCACTGAAAAAACAATAGTAAAAAATTTTTAAAATATAATAAAAAATTTAATTGAATTTCGCTATTAATTATAGGTATAAATAGTTCTATTGTTTTAATTTTTTTGATTTGACCAAATAAATATAAATTTGTTAAAATACACACACCTGTAAAAACTATTTCAGAAATTAAAGAGCATAAATTTTCAATAATAATTCCACAAGCTAGACTAGTATAAAAAAACTAAACTCTAATTCGTTTATATTTATAATATTATAATACTAAAACCGGATTACTCTCATCATTGTTGGTTTTTAACTATCACTTTCTTAGAGATTTGTATTGCTCACTTATGTTTTGGTAACTAGAACTTTCCTCTTGGTTATTTTTACATAAAAAATTATCTTTAAAATGTCAAAGATTGCTCTTAAAATGTTTTCTACTATGATTTTTAATAGCTACAAGTACTAAGACTTTACTAGAACAAAATAATAAAATATATAATATAAAAAATTATTTAAGTGAAAACCAAAAAAAAATATATCTTTTTATGAATTGAAAGATAGAAAAAAGGCAACAACGAGAAGATGAAGCTCAAATTCTTAATATGCATAATATTTTGGTATAATATTACTAAAAATCCTTCCAGTTAGAAAAAGTATATTTCTCTAAAAAATTAAAATATTTTTTCATTAGAATTTTGTATTTTTTCAAGTTTTAAAATCTGTTGAATTTTTATCTTATACATTTTAATAAGCAATTTAAATTATATTTAACGATTCAAATCAAAAAAAATTGCGTTTTAATTGTACAACAGAAACAATAAATTTGTGTATTATAACGTATTTTGTATTTTATTCACCTAACTGCCATAGCATAGTGTCACAAATACAATATGTGACATTCAATCTATGAATGTTAGTTAAAATTGTTGTGTAAATAAATAATATATTGTTTAATTAATTGTTAATTTTAATATTTTATTATTTATTACATGATAAATAATATTGGAATTAAATGAAATGTTAGATTAAAGATTTTATAAAAGATTTCAACCTTTAATTAAAAGAAAATATTTTTTAATGTGATAAATTAATACAATTCAATAAATAAAAATATTTAAAGGATGGAAATAGAAAAAAATATGCAGAGAATAAATTTACGTTTCAATAAATATTGTATGAATCAAGTCTCAATATTTACACATAGATGTATACTATATTTGGTTGTTTACTCTAACCGTTATAAGATTCAAGAAAATCTCATACAAATGTTAAAGCCGATTTTTTGTATAATATTTAGGTTACAACACATTTATTTATAGTCAAAAATTAAAAATATGTATATTTAAGTGGGAAATCCGTGAAAATCTATACAGATAAAAACCCAAATGATACTACAATTAAAAAAATATAATTGTTTAATCTTTATATTGATATACTATAATATATGTTTTTTTAAAAATATTCTTTCTTGATGTTTCATAAACAGTTTCCTGTTGCTCTAGAAAATGAAAAATTGTATTCTTGGATCTAAATTTATATAAAAATACAACTTCCTAAAAATCTATGGTTGTGGTTTAAAAAAATTGATGATAATTGTGATATAAGTATCACATGATAAATGGGGAATTCTATCGGTTGTTGTTAGAATTTTATTTATAATATTAATAGAAGTTATTTAAATTATCCCGAAATAAGATTTGCCTTTAAAATAAACAAAAAATTGAAAATTTTCAAAATAAAAATAAAATAGTGCTTTTTAAGTGGTACCGTATGAGATATACAATATTCTTTTAAATTATGGCAAGTGAATAGAAAAGAAAAAAATAAAAAGATAACATATATAATATACTTATAAAAATGATTATTGTGAATGGCATATCAGAAAACAAGTAAAAAAGATCCACTTGTGGAAAATTTTTTGTAGTTCTATAAACTCATCCTAATGAGCAAAAGAAAATAAACCAAAGGGGAGAAAAGAGGAAGAAAATGAGAAAGATATAATGATAAAAGTAAATATTATGTGCCGAAGATAACCAGTAGTCTGATTAAAACAATAAATACACAATAAATAAACATTCTTCCTAATCGTTTTAATCTTGTCATAATTTTTTTTAGAATTTCTTCTGTTCTAAGTTCTCCGCCGGAACATCTTCTTCACAATTATAAAATAAATGATTAGATGTAAAAAAGAAGGATTAAATGTGTAATTTCCTCAATAGCAAAAAAATTGATTATAAATATTATAATAAATATAAAATTTAAAAATATCATATCTTTGAATATTAATTAAAAAATATAATTCTTTCTTTATAGCACATATATACCTATATTATTTTTAAAATAATAACATTTTTGTTACATTTGCTTTTCTTGCAACAGTCAGGTCGGCAGTACGCGTTGATACTAGACATATATTTATACTTAAATTGTAGAATCAAATTTTTTATAGTGTGTTTTTAATATAGTGTTTTAGGACAAAATTTAAGCTGTAGAACCAATTTTGATGCGTGTTTTCTTTATAATCTATTCTAAATTGATATTGAACCATTTTTAATAGATTTTGAACTGATAGACACGATTCAAAACCATTCGAAATAATTACTATGAATGAAATGAAATAAAGTAAGTTAAAAATATAAAACTTTTTTTAATGTAAAAAATCAAATTATAAAAATGTTTAATAATAATTATTTCAATTTTACATAATAGTAAATTTAAAAATAAATATAATATGCATATAATATTAGAAGTAAGACCAATTCTTATATTAAATTATATTTAAAATTTAAATGGATATCCTATGGATGCCGCATATAGAAACATATTCCCACTTAAATAGTGATTTATTAAAAAAATCCTGAATTACTGAAATTTTATATAAATTTCAATAAAGTAAAATATTTTATGACCTGATTTTTTATATTTATGTAAATGCACTAAATAATTTACAAAACGAACAGTGTTTTAATCCTGAATAAAAAACGAATTTTAAAATCAAATTTATAGATGAGAATTTTCACAAACCGATATCTGATTTTGTTTTAACAAAGTCTTTTGTAATTGTTTACATCAACTAGCAGGAAATAATCGCAGATATGCTAGTTCACTAATTCTTAATATTTTTTTTGGCTCACAAATTTGAATTAAAAATAAAGTAAATATAATAATCTTCATTTTAAGATTGTTAAATATAAGACATGTGATACAAATATTCTGTACTTTTAATTATATCAAGACATAATTTGAATCTAATGTGTCATAAATCACATTTGAGACGAATAATTAAATATTTAATGGTAATGTATTGAGAGAGTATTAAAAGGTAAAATTATATTATATTTAGTCTTATCTGACTTAATTAAAAAGTATTAGATTTCATCCATTTAAATGATAGATGGCTATATAAAGGCTAGCTTTAAAATTTTGATGTTAAACAAGAAGAATACAAAAGTTAACAAATCGCATGAAGCATTGCATTTCAACAATGATTATACATAAAATAAAAAATCTTTATTATAAATGTCTACTGTACTTATGGTTGGGAAGTGCAATAGTACCAGAAGAAGATAAAGAAACATGTTTATTTTTAGATTTCTTAGTACACATAATTTATTTACTAACTGGCTATAAATAGCCAACATAAAACATAGATGTTTCAATGTGTCCGTTATTGGGCCAATCAACAACTGTGAACTTAAAACCCTTATCGCTTACTGAAACATCTGTTTAATTCTCATAGTGACAATCTTTATCTTCAACAAACCTGTTTGTATCAGGAGTTATAAGAGATATGTATGTGATACAATCCAACACTTATAATCAAAAAATTGAAACTTTATTAATAAAAAACATTTTTTCTTTTTTTACCTTAGCTTATAATATAATACGATAAAATAACTTAGCAGAGCAAACACCAATAGTTTTTCTTGATAAAAAATTAAATTATTTTTTTCTACACTGTTGGTTTTGGTATTTATATTAATGATCATTTTACAGTTTTTTTTTCTTTAGCTTAGAAATATTTTTAAAATGAACTTGCTGATAAAATTTTTTATAAAAAAAATTAAAGAAAAAATAACAGTGCAAATTTTATTTTTAAGCCGTTAAACATAATCAATATCGCAGATCTTGAAATTTATAAGGAAATTTTAGATGGTTTTCGTGGTCATGATAATGAGATTGATATCTAATATAGCTGAAATAAACATTTTTGGTTTTTGATTTATTTATTAAATTATTCATTTTGACATTGAATAATTAAATGTGAGTATTTATACAAATTGCAACTAAATCGAAACTTATGTTTCTTTATTAATATTATTATTTGTTTAATCAATCAACCTAAACTAATCATCTCCACTTTGTTGATTATTCGTCGATTTAATATCAGAATCAATTAAATTTAATACATCGTGAATCATTTATATAACTATGCATGTTAATTATGCTCTACGATAGTTTTTATTTAAATATATGCCTTAAAGTTAACTTTGTCTTTATTCCACATTTTAAAATTTAAACAGTGAAAAGTCGTAAAATTAACAATTTTTATATTCATAAACAAAAAAAATTATGACTTTATAAATAGATCTAAAATAGTCGTACCGAGAAATTTTAATGATTCAAAGGAAAAAACATACTTTAATGATATCAAAATCTGGTATACCTTTTTTTTATTTCATCTAAAACCTCTTCTGGATTTGTAAGATTGTTTAAAATTTGTATTTCTACAGACTCTTCGATTATTTTTGAAAACATAGTATTTTTAATATTCAAAACCTTTAAGATATTTCCATTAATAATTGGTTTGGTTTGATGGGCATACTGAAATCCATATTCTTTGATTAAATTTATTAATTTCTCTAGCTCGCGTGCTCTTGATGCTTCTTTATATGTTTTGCACATCAAAATATATATATAAATTGAATTAATCCATTCATCACCTAAAAATCGAACTATCCTTAGAATTTCCAATTTTTCATCATAAATATTCCGCTCCATTAGATATTCAATATTTTTTTCAATTTTATCAATTCTTCTTGTAAAAACATTATCAAATTTCAAATGAATCTTTGTAATTGTATAATTAAGGTATGTCTTTTTGCGTTCAGTGCTGTCTAACATTCCACAGAAACATATTAAAATTGAATATATTCTAAAAATTTCTAAATCTATTTCTTTTTCATCTATTTTGTGAAAATTTTCTGTATACAAATCAAATTGTTCGGGCGTATAATTTTCTGGTTTTTTATATTTAAATACTGACTCAAATAAATCATATACGATAAAATGGCGGAAAACTTTGCAGGCGTTTTTCGTTGATATTATCTTTTTGATTTCAATTCCGATTCGTTCATTAGAAACCTTATCTTTCAAGCAATGTTTAATTTCTTTATTTTCTAATGCAGCAAAAATTTCTTTTGTAATTTCAAAACCATAAGCACAAGAGAATCGAAAAACACGAAGTATTCTCAAAGGATCATCTATAAATGTTTTTAAAGGATCTAACGGTGTTCTAATAATTCCTAGTTTTAAGTCGTTTAAACCCATTTTTGTGAAATCCTCGATTTCATCTGTCATTATATTATAAAACAATGTGTTTATGGTGATATCTCGTCTAAACGAATCTTCAGTGGGATTCCCGACTACCACAGTTGGTATGCGTGACGAATCCAAATATTTTTCTGTTCTTAGTTGTAGAAAATCAATCGACATGCCATTGACAAACATAGTGGCTGTTTCTAAATGCTTACTTTTTTCCGGGTTCATTTTTATAAGGCCGATTGAACTAGTTTTTTCATGTGAATTTTCTTTAAACAAAATTGCAAATTCATAGCCGCTTACTGTATCCAGTGTAATATCAATATCATAATTGTCAAGATTGAGAAGTTTGTCCCGAACCCATCCGCCAGCAACTCGTGGAGTTATTCCAAGATTTTTAGATGTTATTAGTGATTTAATGTCGTCGAATAAAAGTTTTTCTTTCTCATTTAGTACTATTTTTTTGTTTAACTTGTACTTCTCCATTTAAAATTTTTAAGGCCAATAATTCAATGATAAATTTATTCTGCCGAAATTACTCAATTTTAAGATTCATTATACTTTATAAAAACAAACAATTAGTAATATCTATTTTTTATATTCAAAATAGTTTATATTTATTTTAAAAGCAATAAAACCTAATATTCCTTATTAAACAGCTTCATAAAATCAATTTCTAATTATTAGTGATAGCTATAGGACAAAAAGTATTTTTTGTGTTTTTTTATTATCGAAAAGTTTTTGATTTTCTTGTGTTTTTTTTTTTAGATAAAAAGTTAAATCGACATTCTGATTTTTAAAATCCTACAATTTTCCTTTTAAAGAACATACACGAAAATAAAAAAATTTTATAATTTAAGAAAAACATATACCATAGTTGAAAAATGATGGAATATAGTTCAGTATATAATTTTATCATTAAATAAAAAGCTTTATAAATGAAATTTCATGATTAAATTTGTAAAAAATTAAAAAATTATAAGAATGCAAACAGTTCGACTCTTATAACACACAAAAATATTAATAGTTTAAAATTAATCATCATTATAATATTTCCATTTTATATCATGCTTGAAGCAATTGTTTTAATGCAATGGCAATTGTGAAAACATATCTGATAAAATAAAATGAAAAATGATAAATTTAATATGATGAAAATAAATATAGATAATATGTTTGAAAATGATAACTATAAGACATTGTGATATTTTTAAAACATTTTAAAGAATTTTTGTTAATCTAGAAATGGGTTTTTTGATATGTGGATTCAGACATTTCCAAAAAATTTTCAATTTAATGAATGATTCATAAATAAAAAGAGTATTTTTGTAAAACTTCTATATTATATTTCATTTGTGATAATTTATGATTGAATTTTGTATGTTGAAAAAACAAAAATATTTTTATTAATGTGCGCTCCAAGCACAGGACCAAATTTTATTGATAAATTAAATTATAACAAATAAGTTATAAATCAAAACTTATTTAAATAAATGACTACTATTTTTTTATACATTTTTCATGTTATAAAACAATAAAATAAATTGTGTTTAATAAAATTAATTAGCGAAATCGTGCTTAAGAATTTCCTTAAAAACAATTAGGTAAAATTCTGTTTTTATTTGTAAATGTATTTTTATAAGCCTGATATAATATTGATGTGTTGTTGATCAATTTCTTAAAATGTGAGGCCCTTATTTTGGTGCGCTCCATCTCAAATTGCGCCACAATAATCTAACAATTACATAAAATTTTATTCAAAATTACTAAAAAATCAGATTAAATAATAAAAAGTTCTTATATTCTAGCTATTGGTTAGAATTTTTATTTTAAATTTGATTTGATATCAAAATATTTAACTTCTTTGTCTGTCTTAGGTTCCTTATACAGTATGTGTTGTATTAATTGCCAAAAGAATTTTGTTATTTCCATATTTATAGGACAAATTTTCGATTTAAGATATAGTAAATGTATTTGATTGGCCAAGTATTAAATTTATTAGTTTTCTTTTTATATTAAATTGAATTTAATCAACCTTTTTTATCTTTATTTAAGAAATAGATAATATTCCTTTTCTTTGTTTGTGTAGCGTAAAAATGAAATTACAAATAAAACTTGATATAAGATTCCAGTCTGTTAAATTATAACACCAATAAAATCTACATGCATTAATTTCGAATATAGATTCGAAAAACATATTTATGGAGTGAATATGACTGACTGTTAAAATAGCCTTTTCATTCGTTTGGGTGGCTCTCTTGCTAAAGGCGAAAGCTGAAAATTTTGAACTTGTTTGGCATTTACCTATTATAGAAGTAAAATGCTTTGAATTTTAATAAAATTCATTCTTTTTTAACTTTTTTCGCTATATACTTGTGAAATTATATGGATATTATCTTCTGTAATAGGGGAAACATATTAATTTTTTTGTTCTATCCCCTATTCTTGCTATTCATCAGTCTTTGAAATTAATATAAAAAAAAATATATATGCCCAGACAAAGGAAAGAAATGCACATAACTGCTTGATAAAAACGAATTGTACATAGTCACCAAAAATTTTTTATTGTTTTAACATTATTGCTTTAATGTTTTTTTCAAATCCGAATAATGTAAACATAAAATTTTTGATTTAAACATTCAAACTACTTTTGCTCGTATAATTTTAAGTTTATGTTATCTTGATAAAAAAACGCAAATACAATTTTTTCAATATCTTGTTATTTCTATTCTAAATTTATTAGATTTGGAGTGTACTTATGTGAATTTTAAGGTTTCAAATTTGTTTTTTCGTATTCCACTATATTAAAAAAATTTGACAATGAATAAAAACCTTAGAAAAAATATTTTATTGTTTAATATACTTCTATGTGATAATAAATTACATCTCAACATAACTAAAAAATAAAACTGACGTTATAAAACAAAATATACCAAAAAATCGTTTTAATTTTGTTATGAGCTATGATGGTTCACTTATTGTTTTTTTTTAATTTATATTTCGGCTTTAATTTACATAAAATAAAAAAAAGTCTGAACTATGAAGATGCAAAAAAAATAAAAAGATTTTTGTATGCCATCTAGAAAATTTTGATACTAAAAAAAATAATAATTGCAAAATAGATAAATTGAAATAAAATTGATTTTACTCTAACATATGTTATTTCATATAAGATTTAGTTTATTTTATATATCCTTATAATTACACTTATTTTACTTTGTAAAAATTTGCTACTGGCAAAATATGTGGTTTCTTGATTTTTCGGAAACAAAAAACAATCATTATACAACACTTTTATAATTTTATTACATCAATTTGTACCGTGAAAATAAAACAATAAAAGAAAAATAAATAAAGAAATAACAAATAGTGTTATATTTTTTACAATAAATAGACAAAAAACTAAAATTTTGTGCGTTGTTTATATTTTAAATATAAACATATTTTTATTTTATTCTAAATCTTATATTTTTAATCTTGTTTGGATTACAATTTTTTAGATTTTCTATGATATATAGATACTCATATTAATAAATTTTAATAAAAAAATTAGATTTAAATTCATTCAAAGATATTTTTTCAATATTAAAGCAAAAAATATTGTATGTGTTGGTTTACCCATCTTGGCTAAAAGAAAACAATATATTAAATTCTTTTCGTAACATATTATTTTAGCGAAATTGTTTATTTATAGTCAAAAACACTCAAATAACCAATCAAGAAATCAAAAATTTAAATTCCTTGAAGCCGATCATTTTATTAGGTATAAATATTTTTTTCTTGCACAAAATATATCAAAATCATTTCACAAGATAGAATCAAATCAATAAATATATTAAAATATTTACACTAAAAACGTAAAATTTTAAACAAACAAAACATTTTTACCACATTATTTGTCATAAAAAAAACCATAAATTTTATTCATTACTAGAAAAAAAAATTCTGTCTTTAGTTTTATTTAAATTTTCCAATTTGAACTATTTTATTAAAATTTTCTATCGATTATGGAATTGAAAAAAACTATTATCATAAGACAAATAATGTCACATCAAAAAATTGTTTTCTACAAATAATAAAAAATTGAAATTTTATGTTTCATTTATCTTTTCTTTTTTTATCGATTTTCTCAGTTATTCATATATGTAAATAACGTATTTTTTTGTTGTTTTATACATTGCACATTGTTATGGACTTTTTAAAATTCATTAGATTTTTAGTGTTAAATTCTTGAATATACCAAATTATTCCTACTCTCGACATACTTATACTTAAAATAGAAAAAACATGCAATATAATATTTTGTGAATTAATTTACAAAATTAACAGATAAGAAAGATCTAACGTAAAAACTTTTTTAGAAAAAAAATTATGTTGATTAGGAAAATTATAAATAATTATTTTAATAAAGAAAAATGTTCTTAAGTGCTATATTAGGTTGAACTCTTATTTTTGTTGACACTGTTGTGATTTAAATATCAATTATTATGTTAAAAGTCTTTTAAATGTATCTACTTTTAAAAAAGAAAAGCTGAATATATATTGTATTTATTACATAATAAAAAAACTTGAAAGAATGTACATTGTGCATTCTTAATTTCATTGATTTGATATATTTCTGAATAAACATTTTAATTAAGATTTCCATCATATAAAAAATATACAAAACCATGTAATTCATTATAAATTTTTTTGATTGATCTAAATCATATATTTTGAAATGTTTATTTTAAGTAAAAATTATATCATAAAGCCACAAAATTCCTGTAATTTTATAAGCTCTTACGATTATTATAAGGACAAAGATATTTTAAAGTGTATGTTTTTGGTGTTTTCTATTATATATAGCAAATATTTTTTTTTTGAAATATATTAATTTGCTTTCAAAAAGCAATCATTGCAAGAATCAGCAGAATTCGTCCGCTGAATAAATATTTTTTTTCATTTTAAAATGTTTTTTATTGTAATTATTTGTTTTATAAATTGCAAATATGCCAATAAAAACTAAATTAAAATTAATCTCTTACAAATATTTTCACAATAAAATGCGTTTTAAAGATAAACGAACAAAGTAAAGATATATGTGGATATCGCAAATTTTCCATGTCAATTTGCTCTATTGTTAAATTTTTGTTCCATTGATAAACTGATTTTGTGATATATATATAACGAATAAGCGATAAATATAATATGATAATAAATATATTAATAAAAATTCTAATTTCACGAAACTATATATCCTCAATGTAATTAGAGAAATAATACATTAAGAATGAATGAATATTTGATTTTCGATCTATGTCCCGCAAAAAAAACAGAGGTCGATTAATAAATAATCATAATTGCAAATATTAACATCTGAAAAACAAACTTTTAAAGCAACTAAATTCGTAAATTGGCAAACAAAATAGAAATTATATATGAATTAAGACGTTAACTAAGTAGTAAAATTACAAATAACAAAAATTTTCATATATATTGTCTTTTAATAACCATCAGTACCTTCATACCGTTCGCATACACATCTTTCTCACTTGATATATCTATCGAAGAGTAGTCTGCATAATAACAAAAACACAAAAAAACATTAGTATAAGAGATACGATCATAATTTATGATACGAAAAAAATATATTATATGAATTTGTTCGTGGATTCACTGTTTTTCTTTTTTGTGATAGTCTTGTTAAATATATATTATTAACAATAGCAACATATTCCGACTAATACCCATATTTAACTGGAAAAATTTATCACAGGCACAATAAAAACCTTTCGTAATATTTTACGAAAATAATATAATAATGCTTGAGTAAAAGAATTGACAATATAGGCATAATAAGCAAATATAATGTAAATCAGCAAACAAGAAGTAAAATTATATTCCAAAAAAGCCTCTGTAACACACATTTTTCTGTATAAGAGTTTTCTGTTATATTTAAATTTTAAAATTCTGAAAACACGTGCAATTGGATAATTTGTAATTAGAAAAAAAATTTAAGAAAGTTTAAAATTTCAACACTTGATCAATGCTTACGAATTTTGAAATATATAAGTTTTAAACATCTTAATTCTTTAAATCCTGTAAAAGTAAATTAAAATATGTTACATTGGGAAGACACATAAAAAAACAAGCTACTAGAAAAATTTGTTATCTTCTTTTGATAATGAAACAGGACCATTTTATATAAAATCATGTTTTTTAGTAAAATTTATAGAAAAAAGTATAAATTATAAACATATTAAATGTAATATATATAAATAATAGTCACATTTTTATTTCAAAACATTCGATTAATGGTTTTATTATGATTTTAAGTATTTTAGTCGTTTTGGTTTCAGTTTGTACAAATTTAATAAGGATTTTCCAAACTACCTAAATTCACACTATATATATATATATATTTGTAGATATATTTACTTTTTTATTAAATTAAAAGTACAAATCTAACTATATAAAAATTTGATCGACTTTAAAATAAGTAATGCGCAAAGTTTTTTTTAAATGTAATCATGTTTAAAAATGCATTGTCTCTACTTATTTCCAATAAAATTTTTTTCAGTAAAAACAATTAATTTTTCTGGATAGAAAAGAACATGTGTCTAATTTTCAACAGAATACAAATATTCGATTTATTATTAAATTCTTTGCATAATACCAGAATAATTTTACAATTATCATATTAGAACGGTATACTAACAGTTATTTAATAAAAATTTTTATCGGAATCTATACAATTTTTTGAAAAAGCTGATTATAACCATTTTAATAAAAAAATCTATATTATGTAAATTTTTTTGAAAAAAAGCAACAATGTGTGAAAAATATAGCTAAAATATTAATAAAACTATATTTTTAGCATTCTAAAATCATCTAGCGCACTATATTAGATATTTATCTATTTTTTCTCTTCTGCTTCTTACATTTTAAAGGGTAAAAAAGAGAAACCCCAAAAAAACACACAATGAGCGAAGCGGCTAATGAAAGAAAAAATAAAAGCGATCATTTTATTGCTTTATGTCACGAAGATCTATTTCTCATTACAATAAGTAGATAACAACATATCCATCATTAATATGAAGCTTTGTTCAACTTTAATCAAGCTTGGCAGACGGTCTTCAGTCTCCCGTAACATAGTGTATTTTTATAAATATTTCCACTAAATCCGTAAACCTAGTTGCTTTCAATTCTTTATCTTATTGAAAATATATCGTTTTCCTTTTTTTATACTTTCTATTATTTATTTGAATGGTTTTGAAGGCTTCTCTTTTCTTTAAAAAATCATGCAAAAAAACAAGAAAATTGGACAATACAGCTTTCCAAGCGTAGAAAAACACTCAATAGAAATTTTCATCATAATTAAATTTTTATTATAAATATACAAAAACTTCACCTTTATTAAAAAATTAAAAACCTATTCACATAATTTTTTAAAATTGGTAATTGCACTTTGTTCAGCAATCGCTGCATTTTTCGAGTTAAAAATATATAAAAAAATTTTTAATTTTAAAATGTTTTACGGTAATTTTGTATTTGACAGCTTCGTAATAAAGGGAATATTATTCAGATGTTGTTTTATACATCTAAACAAAAATATAGACACAATATTTATAGTAATATAAAATTAAAGATATAAAAAGTAAAATAATTAAACATAGTATTTAATTTTTATGGAAAAATACTTAAATATACAAATGTAATTTCTTTTAATTTCAGAAAAAAAGTATACTTTGATTGTTTAGATGTTTTGCACATAATACAAACCTTCATATTTCATTAATACATTTTTTGACTTTCTTTGCATTTTTTTCATATAATATTTTATATTTTTTTAATCTATTATATATATAAATTTTGTTGCTTTGTTAAAAAATCAATGTAGCTGTGTAATTAGAATATATCTAATATTTATGATTGCAAATAAAATGATTTTAATAGATATAAAAAACATTATATATATAAGAATTTAAATTATTGCTCATCTTTGATTTTAGTAATTGTTTTAAACAGTAGAAAAAAATATCTGTGTATAGGTTGGCAAGAGCTGGAAAACCTAAATAAGATGAAGAATCAATTTTCTTATTTATAGAATTTCGAGTTCATAAAATTTATTTACTATTAGCTATATATAGACAATATGAAAATCATTTGTTTCATAATGAGTGTTATCAAACCAATCAAGATTTATGGTTAGTTTTAACACTTATCACAAGCTATAGCATCAGATAAATTGTCGTTATGATATATTTTATCTTTAAACCACCTTTAAGTGTCAAATATCAAACTTGATATGGGTTTATTACATTCCAACAGACAGATTTTTTTTGAAATGAAAAATATAAACGAAAAGTCACATTTTTCATTGCAATCTTAATATAAAGAAAACATTAAAAAATTAATAGATATAATATCACAATAAATCATATTTAAAAAATCTTTTATTTATTAAAACAGCTTTAAAATTACTATAAAGATAAATTTTTTCATAGCGGTGCCTAAAAAAATACCGTGAAACATGTAATTCGGCTGTTTTTTTAATATGGGACGATATTTGTCAGCTCATATAGTTTTTATATTTAATAAGGCTTTTATTTTTGAAGAAAAATGAAATTAATTATAGAACATAATTGATCGATCTGTTTCTTTTCATCTTGTTTCAACGCATTTTATCTATTAAATGTTCTACAATTTTTTAAATAAATGTACATAATAAATGATATTTGGCCATACAGAATATGAATCAATCATAAAACGCAATTTAACATTATTTCATAAATTCAATTGACAAAATTATCTATTATTGTCATAGAAAAAATGCATAAAATTGATAAAATACAAATGAAATAAAATTCCAATTATAATTTTAAACTATGTTTTTATTCACTATTATTCAGCTCGTCAGTAGAAATAACTATTTTTTTTAATTGTTTGTTATTTATTCTATAAAAAATTAAAATGCCAACCTTGTGTCTTTACTTATTAATTTTAGAGAATCTTTTGATTCTCGAATTCAAACATCTTCTATAACTTTAATTTTTATAGTATTTTATGATCTTAACTGAAAAGTACTTTCAAAAAAATGTGGTAAATTACACATGTGAAATACAAATTCATTTTTTATACATACATTCGGTGCTTTTTTATGGATATTGCTGTAGATCAAGTGTCCTGCAAAGAAAAAACTGCGTTATAAAAAATAATTTTAGGTCAGAGCCCCGTAACAGCCAATCAGATGGCGTTGGAAAAATTTGGACCAAAAATATCCAAGAAAAAGAATGTAGATAGATCCCAGATGCATTTAAACAGAGGTTACATAAATAGGCTATACAAATAGGGTAAAAAACGGCTCAAGGAAGAACGATGGACCCACCCCAAAGAATACATTAAATTACATTTAATTTATTATTCCCTTTTTAATATATTTTTTTATCAAATCCTAATATTTTAAATAATTCCCACAATATGTACAGCAAACAAATACAAAATTTGCACATGTATCCATACTAATAATTTAAAATTAACCATTCAACAAATATAGGGATAAATACTGTAAAAAAAATATTTTTCCTAATTTCTAGAAATTATAATGTTATTATAACTATATACTTCTTTTATTAAAATAAAAATTATAAACTTCATGTGGCTTTTAAAATCTTGTTAAAAATACGTGAAATTAAACAAAAAAAGTTCTAAATTTACAATTTTCAACAAAAAAACATTTATTTTAAATAATCTAACTTCTGTATATTTTACATCATTATAACAGATATTTTAAATCACTGAATATATTAAACATAACAATATATATTTGTTATTATATTACTAACAGCGGCACAGGAATCTTTAGTATATAAAGTATAATAAAAGAGATACAACCTTTACGTTCTTGATGCAAATGTTGACGTTTTAATAAAAATTTGTAAATTGTAAGTCTAATAAGTATATCAATAGACATCAAAGATAAATCTTTATAACAAAACAATGTCTTAAATTTAAAATTCCTAATAATAAATTTTGTTTTACGCAACAGTTTGGAGATTTTTGTTTCATTTCATTATTTTATTTTCGTCCTTTAATATATTTCATCACTTTGATATATTTTTGATCGAATTTCAGCACGATAATTCTTAAAAAATTAAAATTTTTTTAAATCATATAATGAAAATTTTACAAAAAACATGAGAATATAGTTGATTCTTCTTGTTTTTGTATCATTTACTATCAATAAAGTTGATATTATAAACAGATATAAAAAATTGATATGAATAGACATACAGCTTTTTTGAAATAAATTACACGATTAGAAGAACAATAAAAATAATTGAGCAATTCAAAGTGCACGGAAACTAAAAATTTAGAACGTCGAAACTATATATAGAATCAATATTACTTAAAAGACGTTAGGTTTTTTTATAATGTTATTTGCCGCGATTAAAGACCTAACTTACATCTTTTCCTGTATACAATAGCTTTTATCATCATTTAACCTGTTTTTAGAAATAATTTTAGAATATTGACCGTTGCTAACTTTTATTAAAAACCAATATTTTGTACGTTTAATAAAGTTTCAAATTTAATACTGTAAATATTGAGGACTTGATTCATACAATATTTATTGAAATGTGTATTTATTCTTCGCATGAGTTTTTCATTCTCATCCTTTAAATATTTTTATTTAATAAATTGTATTAATTTATCACAATAATTAATTATCTTCTTTTAATTAAAGATTGAAATCTTTTATCAAATCTTTAATCTAATATTTTATTGAATTCCGATTATTATTTATCATTTAATAAATAATAAATAATTAAAGTCAACAATTAATTAAGCAATATATTCCGTATTTACACAACCATTTTTAATAAAAATTCATAGATTAAATGTCACATATTGTATTTGTGACAAATACTAAACAATTTTTCAATATACTCTGATGTAAACTCTTTTATATTTCATATAATTTTATAATCTATATATTTATTTAGTTATATATTTTAAAAAATATAAGGATAGGTGTTGCCCTATAACTTAAATAAAAATTTCCGTATATTGAGTAATAAACGCAAGATAAAGGCGTTTTGTTTGATTTTTTTATTTCTTGCTTAGTCGACATATTAAATTGCATTTTTAAGTTATTATTTGTATAAATTTATTTATAATGATTTTAACTTTTGCCTTTCAATTTCTAATCGTTAATTGAAATAAAAATTAATATTAAATGAACAAAAAAGATGTAAATTGCTTTTTTAAAGGAAAATTTGAAGTGTATCACAATATAGATCACGATAATATCTTTTTAAAAAAATAACCAAATTTTTTATGTTTGTTGTCATATATACAAAATCCTATGATAGTTGAATTAACGCTCACTGGAAAAGGTAAACGACTCGAAGAATCCAATTTTTCCCTATTTTGATTGTTATTAATATACTGACTCTGAAAGATAAAAATTTTTATTTTGTAGATGTGTAGAAGTTTGATTGTTGCCATAGAGTGAAAATAGATCGATTTTTGTAACAAAAAGTAGTTATTTTTAACTTAATGATAGTTATGGTTTACAATCAAATGAAAATATCAAAAATTTGTATACTATACCACTTATATCAGTTTTAAGGGATAATAAAATAAAATATCAAAAATATAAGTTCTATATATATTTATACAGCACTAAGATATCAGTTTCGACTTTTTTTTCTCGTTTTATGTATAAGAATTTTAACTCGTGATAAAAAAATATTCTTTTATTGTTTTTTACTGATAATGATGAAGAGTAAAAAGGTTTTAATGCGGGAAGCGCAAGTATTTAATTCATTACAGAATCTTTTGAATACAAATGAAGCAATCATACAGTCTCAAAAAGGTGAGAAAAGGTGAGTGAGAAGAACTTAAAGTAAAAATAAAAAGAAAATGAATAAAACACAAGAATTAAAAAATAACCATATAAAAATATCCTATACAAGTTCTCATTCTATTGTTAATTTATCGTATCATTAAACTTAATATACTTAACAACAGAATTTTTTTTTTGGTTGTATTACTAACGTTAACTCACAGTCTTACCAGGAACACAACATTCTGAAAAAAAAATTTTGCAAAATGCAATTTACCTATTCAAATGTAATTTTTAATCAAAAAACTTCAAAAATTTTAATATTTTTTAGTAAAAATTAAAAATAAGAAATTTTAAATATTGGTGTGCTGATTTCGAATAATCCGACTTACTATAGAACACGTAATATTGCTCAGCAATATATTAATGCTATATTTACAATGATCTTGACCTAATTTAATACATCTTCTATTTTAATGTTTTCTAGTAAATACTCTACTGATATTCTAAATTATGGTATTTTCGAAATATATTAATTCTTATGAATTCAAAGCTTGATCTATTTTTGCATATAAACAGTTTGATTCAAGACAGACAAAAGAGTGATTCATTTTGAAAAATATTTCAATATACATTTTTTCTTGTTTATTTTTCAACCTTATGGTATAATATTTATACCGATTCTAGTTTACAGTATATACCATAAGATTATGAAATTCAAGATTTATATTGACTTCAAATAATATTTCTATATGTTGATATTTTATAATAGAGTCATGAGGACTTAAAATCTACATTTTAATAAAATTTAAATCATCATTCACCGGTTTATAAATACAACATTTATGGTGCTAAGTTTAAGTACTATCTTCAATATTAGAAATAATATTTTCTGGTTTTTTAATAACAAATTTTTTTAATTAAAGAAAAAAGATTATTAATTGTACGGAAACATAAAGATAAAGTAAAACTTTTATAAATTAACAGAAAAATTAATACTGTATAAAACGTATAAAATAGACAAAAATGTTGAATATTAATGTTTTTAATAAATTTTATAAATTATTGATTCTTGATGTCTTTCAATTCTGTTTTTCGTAGAAAAAATCGCTCTTCGAGGATTAATATGACATTAACATTGCAGTGTGAAAAAAATAATCAATTCTAATAAATATAGATCGGTTCCGTATGCTTATGTTATTAAAGTAGTATTTTAGTGTGTTTAAGAGAACTTGACTTGAATGCGAGCAGCACAGAAATATATAACTTTACATATTAGGCAGAAGCATCAAATGTAAAAAAATAAACAAAAATATTAAAAATAAAATTATATTCAATTTAGCTCGTTAAAACAACATAATTTTTTACAAAAAGATCAAAATTATATCTTGAAAGAGATATGCTCATTTAGTTTCATTTGGACTCTTTTGTAAATAATCAGTTTAAGGATGGTAAAAGCAATCAGAATTTAACTATTGAAAATTTTTTGACATAAAATGCCTCTTTTTTTGTCGATTTAAAAAATAAATTTTTTTAGAACAAGAATATATTTATTATTCACTCATAGCTCTAATATTAAAACATTTCTGCTTTGATTTGGAAATGAAAATAAAATAAATATGTGGCCAATTCATGAATTGGTAGAATTCTGCGAAAATGCTTATAAAAATACGTCAAAAGTATTTAAAGAAAAACATACTGTCAGAAATAAATGGGTAGAAAAATCGGAACAGAGAAAAAAATAATAAGAAAAAGATGTCCCACAACACGATCCTGGAAATAAGAATAAAAACAAGATAAGTAACAAATACACTTTATCTCTTCAAATTAGACTTAAATGTTTTTTTATAAATTGTACCACGTTAAAATTGCATATAATCACCATTTTGTATGAGTATTTCTTAAAAATAAAATATTGCGATTGATTATGCACTATAATGAAGGTATTTGTGATATTAACATATGTTTTATGGGTAAATACAATAAAGTAAGGCTTAATTTATTCTTTTACTTAAATATTGACGTAATACATTTACAATGATGTTTTTTTATATATATTGCAATCAAAGACATATTATATACAAATGTATTTAAAGTAAAAAATCGCATTTTCTATTTATTTTTATCAATTTTTATATTTATAAGATATTTATGACAGTTTTTTTCCTGTTTTTCTAACACCATAAACAATATTATAAAAATTAAATATTGTAAACTTAATTAAAATCATTAAAAAGACTAGTTTTATAGTAATTAGAAACTTTTTAAATTAAATATTTTATTAGATTCTTATAAAAAATCAAGAAAATAGTAAAATCGTCAGTGATATTTATTTGGAATTTAGATAATGAATTTAATAGCTTTAACTTGATCATATTAAGATCATATATGTTTAAATATACAAAATATTAATGATTCAATTGAAACAAAGGGAAAAAAATACATTTATATATGTTTTAAGAGCTTTTTTCATGATTAAAGTATTAATTTTTTTATTTAAATAGTAATAAGATAAATTTTTTGTGTAAATATTGGTTTGTTTTGAATCGTTGTCTATTAAGACTAAATTTATGTTGTAAAATGGTAGAACTCCAACAATTATATCTTTTTGTAATATTTTGATTTTACATTTATATCATATAATGTTATCAATTTTAGCTAATTCATTATGTAAAATTACAATTTGAATTTTTAATATCATTTTTTCGTTATTTTATTGTTTTTTAATTGTATTATTATATTGGGATATAAAAAAATGATTTTGAGTGAATCAGTTTGATCAAAAGGATTGATGTATTAGGCCAATTGTAAAATGGATCGATCTAAATTAAAAAACTTTATAAATAAAATCTGTAAGATATATCATGGTGTATTAAAGAAAGAAGTTTCTTTCTTTCGCCAAATTATATTCTTGGTTATTTTTTAATTTTGAAAAAAAATTGCATTTTATATAATAATCAACCTTTATGCTTTTTAACTCAAACTTCTTATCTTTTGAAATTTTAAATGTGGAATACAATCTTTATAATTTATTATTTTTTTAAAAAAAAATCAGTGATGTTGTCAATATAGTATGCGTTTTTTAACACTATATACATGATCTGTATAACATTTAATATGAGATTTATTATCAATGTGACATAAAATACCAATAAAACAATTGAAATGATGTTTCATGTTAAATTTTAAATTTTTAATTTGTTATTTTGTTAAAATAAACTCAAAATTCTCATTCCATGAAATATAATAAATTGGGCAAGGAAATGAAAAGCTTTTTTATTAATTTAATTTAACTATGTCTATATATGTGTTTTTTATAATATATTTAAGATCGTTTATCAATTTTTTTTATTTCGAATGCATATTGCCTCATGTATTCATTATGACCAATCAATTTTTATGAATAGAGATTAAAATTATTTTTATTATACTTTCGTCAACTTCCTTCTTACTAATGGTGTAGTAATTATGGAAGAAGTATTTTTTCAAAGTCTGTCATATTAGGTATTTTAGAGCAGACAGGTTGATTTTTGCATATCTTTCAATGTTGATTTTTGTTTATTTTTATAAATAAATAAATATAAAAATTTAGGAACAAATAAATAACTTGTTTGCCAAACAAAGTTAATTTTATTCTTAAATGTGTTATCATTGGTAATAATACAACATTGTATAACCTCAAATTACATTTTTATTATTTTTTCAATGCAATATTTTTAGACGATTATCAATATACTTTTTAAGTTTTAAAAATTGATATCATATGTGCTCATCATAATAATTGGATGATTGATCGCTCACTATTACCTGCATAATTAATATATTTTAGATTTTTTCTGTGATATATTGGTGTAGATTGTTCTTTATATTTTCAATTTTTATTTTTTCTGTTTCAAAAATTATGTATTACATACCAAAAATATGTGGGTTTTTTTATAATGCAGAAAAAGTAATAAACATAATTTTTGATATAATATGATCTTTTAAACACAATAAAAAGGCTAAAAAAACAAAAACTTGTTTAAATTAACATTAAAAATTTTTTTTAAATACGAAAGCTGATATTTCGAAGTTGGTAATCAATATAAACGTTTAAATTTCTCAAGAAATTGAGACAAAAATATTGTTTAAAAACATTAAAACTATTTTTTTAGTCTATATAGTTCTTTCTAGATTTATACTCAATTATGATGTATTCATAAACTATCTAAGTGTTTATCTTGGTGTGATATTGATTTTTTATTATATCAGCCTTGATTATTAAAAAAATATATGGACATATTATTTGTGTTGCTTCCTTAGAAAAATAATAAAATCAACCAATTCGATCAATTATTTTATTTCTTATCTCTTCTCTGTTCTAAATTAATACAATCACAGGACTCTTACAATTTTTTAGATTTCCGATAAACAGAAAAGCAAAGACATGTGAGATACTCGTCAATTAATGAAAATAATTTTCTTTTTTTCTTCATTAGCTCTTAAATTAAAACACATAAATCATTAATAAGTCAAAAAATTGGAAATTTTTGACACTTGGAAAAAAATGAAAATGTTTCATTATTTAAAATCTACTTATGAAATGAGATTAAAACATGTCGAATATATTTCTTTAAGCTTCTTTGTTATAAATGAAACGTTTTATATTGGTCCAATTTATGAAACAAATCAAATTTTTAATTTAGATGTACAACAAATGTGTAACATTTTTGTTAACAACAGCACAAATAGAGTTGCGAAATACGCTTGCAGAGATGAAATGAACGATTTATTCATTAGTGGCGCGTTAAACAGTGTCCAACCCCTGTTTCGACGATCCTATCAGCACGTAAAATCAAAAACTTCTTCTACATGGCAAGACTTCTGAAACAAAATCTAATCAAAGTTCCCCTTTTATTTCTTTTGCAATTTGGAATTTGAAAAAATCTATAAATAAAAATTTCAAATAAAACCCTCAAGAAATGGCAAGAACAAAACAGACAGCGCGAAAAAGCACAGGTGGTAAAGCACCAAGAAAACAGTTAACAAGCAAGGCAGCGAGGAAGAGCAGTCATATTCCATCAGTACAGACACCAGTAAAGAAGCCGCGATACAAGACAGGAACTGTCGCTGCCCGTGAAGTCCGAAGGTATCAAAAAAGCAGTGAATTGCTCATCTCAAAGAAGCCGCTTCAAAGACTTGTAAAAAACATTACTCACCAAATCAGACCAGATTTCCGATTCAAAGGATCCGCAATAGGTGCTGTCCATGAGGCGCTCGAAACACATTTGGTTAATATATTTGAAGATGCGCTTGCATGTGCTGCTCACTGCGGCCGTGTGACTGTCATGCCTAAGGACATAAACTTAGTCTGCAGACTCAAGCAAATCGGTGAGTTTGCAACATGCAATAAGTAAAGTAGCCGAATGAATGTCTTTTCCTTTTTTCTCGTATTCTGAATATTTTCGAAATTCAATTTTTTTATTTTTGTAATATTTTAATCTTATTGTGAACAATCTGTTTTTTCGAATATTTGTTTTTAAGAAAATTAAATTTTTCTGCATTTTTTAACATTTTACCGTCTTCAATAAGTAAGAATATAAAAAATTAGTTAAAAAGCTTTGTTTATCGCTATTTCAAGTTATTTTGTATCCTTTGAAAAATGGAGCTTTTTGAATATATGTTTCGGGTTAAAATTATCTTTTTTTATATGTATAATTTATTTTCTTAAAAGTTATACGGATTTGGAATTTACGAATAAACTGCGGCATCAAATTTGAATGTATCATTATCGAATCTCCTATTTCTTTCTTTTTCTAAATTTTTATAATATTGGATAACAAACATGTTGTAACATTTCATACAACTAGATTTTAATTTTCTTTTTTTTACATAAAAACAATTTTTAAAACATAAAGAAAGAAAAGGCTTTTCCGAATATTATTTCATATTTGAAAACCTCAAAAATTTCTTTTTTGAACAAGTGATTGCACAAAAAAATTAAAAATGGTTTTTTTCGTGAATATGTAGTATTCAAATATCATTAAATAAAAATTTTTCAAATCATTCACCTTCACAATCTTTTTTTTTCTATCGATTTTTGTCAACAAATTTCTTTTTAAAAACAAATAAGAAATGCAAAAATCACAAATGTTTACAAAAAATTGTATCCTACTTGTGTGATAATTCACAATATTGAAAATTTTTAAAAATTAAAACTAAATAATCTAATATGGTGCCAAATATGGAATTTTACTAGAAACTATTAAAATGTTGTATTTTGTGTTCCAATTGAAAATGGAAACGAACTGACAATGTTTATCAATTATAGTTGTACGATATTTTTGAAATAGATACTAGTTTATCAAATTTTTGAGAATTCGCAAAAAATAGAATAAAAAAATATATTCAACAATATAAATAGTTAACATTTAATTTAAAAAATAATAAATAAAAAAATCCTTTCTTATCGTTTATATTAAAATAATAATAACAATAATTATAATAATAAAATTATTCACAATCGGAATATTTTAGAAAATAATTTTAAAAATAACCAAATTTGCTTTAGATAAGACAAACTATATACTAGTTTTCAAAAAAAAAACCAGTATATACTCAACAATCTAAAATGACAGAATAATATATCAATAAGCATCCCCTTGATTAAAATTGTGGACCAAATAATACCTAGGAAAGAATCACTAAAAAAAATATGTCAGCATATTTTCTATTATATAGGTCTCGCTAACAGGAATAAAAATATTAATTTAATTTTCAATAAGTCTTTTGTCATCACATTATAAATTATATTGTAACTTCATTTATATAACCCTTAATAAATGAATTGATTAAATTTTAAAAAATACCTGTATTTATGCGCACATATTTTAGCTTATATTTTTGTGTAATTTAATGAAGTGAGAGAATGCATATATTTTTTCAAAGTTAATTTCAACAAGTGTTTTTTGTTTATTTTTAAGTAACCCCATCACTATAAAGTCTAATTATCATACAGTGAATTTTCAATATAAGATTCATATTTTTCATATTCAAAAAAAACGCAAAAATGCAAAATTATATGTTTTTAATTTTACTGCTCTTATGAATTTTTTTTCTTATATCCGTAAAATCACATTAAAAAAGGATTAATCACATCACAATACAAAGTTTATGTTTTTGAAAATACTTTACATGTAAACACAATTTTTTCAAATCACATTCTCTTTATTATTATAGTTATGATTGTTTTGTAGTATATAACATTGAAATCTGTTAAAAATTTGAAAAGGTTTTAAAAAGCTATCAATCTATATAAAACCATCTTATAAAATTTTGAAAAAGATCATTCAAATGAAAAGCGGCAAATGTATATTCTAATTCATTTGCTTTAAAATAGAAATCTTTTGCTATGTAATTTTGCGATTCATATAGTTTTAAGATATTGACTATTTTTTTAACATATAGATGATTGAAAATAAAATCAGTAACTTATTAATTTTTTTTTTAATAGTACTTTTGTTTTAGAGTTAAAAAAAAATATTGCTCAAGAGCTTGATATACCTACGATTCATCACCATTTTGTATTTTATTCAAGAATAAGCATTTTCAATCATAGAAATATATGCATTTATATATATTCCGATACATAAGTCCTTATTAGTCCACAATTCTGAATGTTTCGCAAGAGACAAGCAGGGTTTTGATAAAAAGAAAAATCTGAAAATATATTTTGAGAATGGCAATAAAAAAAGAATAACTAATATATAAATCAACGAGTTTGTACGAAGGGAAAGACAGGCATAATGGTAAATAAAATATTGACATATTACACAGAAATTACTATTGCCTCAATGAAGTAACCTTTTAACTACTCAAAACTAGTAATTATCTTTTCATTTATTATAATTTTTGACATTTTTTACACAGGCAATGTATATTGCAGTGTTTCTGTCGTGATCAAGATAATGAGACTGATATCTCATATAATTTTAATAACTTTTTTGGGTTTTTGATTTATTTACCAAATTATTCATTTGGAATTTTAATAATTAAATAGGTGTATTTATACTCAAAGCAGCTAAAATAAAACTATGGTTCCTAAATGATACTTATTATTATTTGTTTTGTTAATTAACTTAGATCATGTATTTTTACTTAATATGTTATCTGCTGATTAAATAAAAGAATCAATATAATAAATGCATCATGGATAAATTTGAAAATATTTATGCTCTATATATTTCATGATTGTATCATTTATCTACATGCAAAAATATTTAAGCCGTTTTTTAAAAAAATGTATTGGAAAATATTTTTGTATTATTAAAAACTGATATTATGTTAACAAGGAAGATAGATACTTTTTGAAGTTCAAAAGTAGAATTTAAGCCAACATAACTAATATATTAAATTTTTGATTGATTATTACTTATTCTTTAAATTGTTAATAAAAAATTAACCAATAGTGAATGTAATTTTTTTCAAGGTATATGGGATATTCAAGATAATGAAGCCTTGCTGCCCAATTATATGCAGATAACATATTTTATTATGAAAATTTTGCCAAAATATTCAAATTTAAATAGTACTGGTATGAGTTCTATATTCAATATTGATTGGTAAAAAAAATAGTGCGAGATATTGTCTTGGAACAATTAATAAATTGCAGATGGTCGATATTAAAACTAGTGTTACGGTCAAAAGAAAACAGATTAGGAATTTTTTCACTAAAATTAATAGAAAAGGCACTAATCGAAATTACCACTAATATATTTTTATATTTTTTTTACAGATTTTATATCTTTTAATTATTTGTAAACCTTCCTAAATTATGTTTGAAGAACCATCAGAGTTTACTATCACACTGGTTTGTCCTTAAGATTGAACTAAATGAAAATTTTAAAGCTTAAGATATATTTTGTTTTAATGCCAATAATAAATATACTAGAATAACGATTTCTTAGCTTAAATAATGTTTATAACCGACTTATTTCAAAATTTCGTTTATTTGGCGCTGATTCTAAAAACAAAGCTGATTTCTTAAGAAGTATAGTTTTTTGTCGTTTTTTGTGGTATTGATTTAAGAGTTTGTTTTTTAATTTTTTTCTAAGTGTATATAAATTATTTTATACCTTTAAATTTTTTTGTCTTTTAAATTAACATAATCTTTACAAGTATTTGAAACTTATTTTTTGCTCATAATATTTTTTTTCAGAAAACACCATAAGAATTTTTTTTAACAAACTTATTTATCTGAATTACTATAGTAAACAAACTATTTCAAAAACATTCACATATTCTTATTTGTGGTTAAATTGTCATTATCTCTATTTGCAACACAAAAAAAAAATTATTCGTACGTTGTAAGCAAATTTTAATATATTTAAACCTTAAGAAAGTTTTTTTTAGCGTTAATAAAACTTTGCAACACAAAAATGCATAAATATTTGTATTATTTAAAAAATCTATTTCTTTTTGTATCTAAAAATTAGAATACTAATCTTTTGAAATGAAATATTGTGTTTAACTCATACTTATCATATAATAGAACACATTTTTCTTTTTCAAATGATGTAAAGATATTTTTCTAGTAAATTGAAAATGTCTTTATAAACAAATTGGAGCATTTTATATATCGTTATTCTTGAAATCAGATAAAAAAAGATCTTGAAAATGATTTTAAAAGTCTTTCGCAGCTACTTAGCAAAATATAGTAATTTTTTTATTTAGCTTACTTATAATTTTTTGTTCTGCGTATACATGAAAAGGCAATCAAAAGCAAATAATGACAGTATCTGATTCAAAAAAACAACAAAGAATTTTAAACATGCAAAAATCATAATTAAATAATAACATAAATTTTATATTATAAAACACTCATGAATGCTCTAATAAGCAAATTTTGTGAACAGTGATTTGTTTCTAGAAAGGCATATACAAAAAGTAAAATATTTCAAAAGTCTTAAAATAAATTGATTTTTATAGATTTTTTTTAAAAATGCTTCTTAATAAAAAATATGAATAACTTATAATCGTAAGATATTTTCTGTTGAGATAGAAGACCTGAATCAAATATAACATCAATCAAAAAAATAAATAAATGTGATCATTGTTGGTTTCGGGGATCCTTACCAGACGACGTGTAACCATTTGACAATATATTGATTCACAAAATGGTTCACACACAAAAAAAGAATTAGGTTTTTGGTTATATTTCTTCATTGAATTGTTGGTTTAAAGGTGCTTAAACATCTTCCTTTTTCTTTCTGAATAAGTTTTTTTAAAGGTTTTTTTTTCATTTGAAACATCAATTTTTTTAATTAATTTTTTAATTAAATTTGTAAATAAAAAATTATTCCATATCAAATTTATGTCAAAAAGAAATTAAATAATAATTCTGTAAATTAACAGAATCCATAATGAAACCTGTAAACTTTTAATAGTGTGTCAAAATAAGTTTTTCAAGGTGTACTTAAAGACTCTTGACCGAAAATCATATCAAAAATCGAAAAAAATAGTATCATCATACTCTAAAACTTTCATAATTGTAAAAAAAATTAATTAGTTCTTTACAAAGGCTATTTACGTTTTTTAATTATGTTTTATGCTTGTTATCATATTTTATTGCGATTTAAAATTGGTGAATACAAATTTAAAATACGGTTAATATTCAGAATGCAAAATTAAAGGGTTTTTCAATTGAAAATATTTTTATATCGTTCAAAATAAGATTTTCTATTTATAAATCTGGATAAATTTGCGATGCCAAAATAGAATTTCATAATACAATATATTTTATATAAAAAAAAATGTTTCAAAGTCTTACAAATCTGCTATAAAATTGAAATTTGAAATACAAAAACAGCTTATGTTTAATAGAATATATTTACTAGAGCATATTTGTAAAATTTATTGTTTTTACTCCATTCAAAACAAAATAATAGTTATATGTTAATTATGAAGTTGATTATTCAATATTTTTGCTTGATTTATGGCATATAATAATCAATCAAAAATTATTTTATATAATATATTTAGGTATTCAATGGGTAGTTTTAATCAAGATATACGCATTAAATTTACGCTATATAATTTTTTTCATATAAAAGTATATTAACCGCAATTTTTTACATTAATTAAATCTTTTTTGTTTGTTCATGTTTATAATCCGCGAAATATATGTTTTCAAATTCAACTCTAGCGACTTGAAAATAAACAGCATACCCCATAATACATTTAAAAATAGGTTTGTTTTAATCTCAAAAAATATACACTTATAATTTTGTTATGGTTCTGTTTATGTTGTGCTTTATTTGAGGCATTGGAAATTGTAAAAAATTTTTGTTTCGCTCCCACCATCAATTGTAATAAAAAAGCCACTCTAATATTTTCAATCGCTTTTTTGATGTTTTATTTCATATTTTTCTTCATAAATTTCCTTGTGTGACTTTTCTTTTGCTGATATCAAACAGTTTTAATCATTTTTCTACAAAAAGAAACCTAAAATTGATATTCCAGTAGGAGTTGCTTCCAAGAAAAGCATAAAAAACTTGAGGAGAATGAGAATATGTAGGAAAAAAAAGAATTGATAGAGAGTAATCACTGATATAAACTGAAATATAGAGAAGTAAGCAATTTTATAAATAAATAACAGCCTTCTTTTTATATATAATTTGTGTCACTTTTAAAATTTACCATGTAGTGTGAGGATGATGTAAAAATTTGATTATTAGCAATATATCGCATATAAATATTGGAAATATAATATTTATAAAATTTACATTATTTTTGATATCTTTGAATAGTGTTTTTTTGGATTTATTTAAATTAATATGAAATACATTTATAAAAACATAGATAATATCACCAACTACAATTTAAATGTATATCATTTTTTATGATATAAAAATGCTACATAGACAACTATTATATAAATTTTTGGATTTTTCAACTTAAATTGCTTTAACTTATTCATATTTTATTAAGTTTACCAAAAAAAATGCAAAATTATTACATTTTAAAAATTTAATTGGATGTCATTAATGAGAAATATAGATAAAAAATCACATCATTGCACCTAATATAAATTGAATAATAAAAATTAAATAAAATAAAAGGATAAGGAAAAAAAATTCAAATTTCATCTTTTTTGAAATTCCTAATTATAATAAAAATATTATTAATGAAATTACATAATGTCTACAACTTACTAATAAATTCATACAGTTAAATAATTTTTGATATTTTTAAACCTACTAAAAGTAGCGAACCAGATAGTAAGAACTATTTTTGCATGCGAAAGAGATATTTTTTGGAACTTTTTTTTAATAAAATTATTTTTTTATTATCGTTTATTATAAATAGTATTTGATAGAATTTTTATAAAATCAAATATTAGAAGAAAAAATCATTAATTTATTAAAATAGTGTCAATTTTTTATTTTCTATAAATTTAATACAGTATCGATTCAAAATAACAAATTAAAAAAAATTATATGCCAAAATGTATTTAAAATATGAAAAGTTATTTATAAATTTTTTTATTTTTATAAAACTAAATGACGCATTAAAATATAATCTTTTTTCAATTTTGTCTATTAAACGCTTATATATTTATAATTACTTTTATGTTCTACATTGATTGATATAGTCATCATTCGCAATATATTTTTGATTTTAAAACTCTATTAAACAAATATAATGTTTGTAATTTGTTAGATATACTATATTCCTCGTATATTGGATGGTTCGTTTACTCGAGACCATATATTTTTTGATAATTTTTAAATACCTTTGTTTATTTGTAAGGAAACAAGGCAGTTTTTGATCACCTCAAGAGAACACCTAAATAGTAAAAGTTGGAATAAAATTTTTAAAACGAAAAAAATAAATATGGTATATATTTTATTGAAGGTACGTGTAGAATGAAATAAAGATGTCTTTGGAAAATATTTTATCAATTACAAAAAAAATTCTGTTCGCACCCGCATATATTTGCATTTTCCTTAAAATTTTTCAAAATAAAAAGAATTCAATCATACAAAATCAATTTATTGTGTCTTTTAATATGATAAATTGGAGAATACATAGTATTTTCTTATAAAGGAAAATATATAATTAATCTAAACATGTTTACAAAAAAATTTTTTGTTTATAACATAATCACACATTCCTCAGCCCGAATTTTAATGCTACTTTAATATTATTTTAAAATATGCATGCTGAATATATACATTATATATACCTCCTACAGACTTACTACTAGCAAATATATTCTAACCTTGTTGAATTATTGTAAAAAACAAAATTTATTTTTTACAAATAATAGCCTTGTTTTTTCTTTTTGTAATATGTTTTTTTAATATCTTTTATTTTTATCTTTAGTAAAACAAATAAATAATCTAAAGTTTTTGAGAAGAGAAATTGTGGATAAAATATGCAGATTTATAGATTTTTCACGTTATCAAACAGAACTTATGAAAATTTGAATTGATTTAAATATTTTTATATTGCAAATACTATATTAATAAGTAAGTTATATATTATCTTTTTTATCTATCTATAAATTTTTGCAAGACTATATTATTTAGGCAAGTAAATTTTGCATATAAAATCGTTCTAATATATGAAAATTTATTGAAAAAACATTCATCATTCTAATCCTATCTGACCTGATATAGAATTTTTTAATTAATTATAATACAGAAAATCTCAATAAGAACAATATTAAGTGGAAAAATATACAATATCGATATGTATTAAAATATAAAATAATTTTTTTTATAATGCAAAAAAATAATCTTGAAATTATTTATAGAATTTAGAATGTTAAATTCTAAATAATTATTAAATTTAAATATTATATTTGTGATTTTTTAAAAAATATTAACAGAATGTGGAGATAAAAGTTACAATTAAGGTTTTTTAAAAAAAAATTGTGATTTAAATTTTTTTAAGGGTGAAACTTTCTAATCTAACAATATTTTGTTATATATAAATTTATATAATTTTAATTTGACAAAAAAAATTAAGGCCAATGAAGCAAAAATTTTTCGGTTGATGCTCCTATACACTTGAAAATTTCTCACATCAATAATATTTCTGATTAATCAATAAAATTTATAACATAAAATAAAGTTTATCATCTATTTTCATACATTCTGTAAAGAAAAAAACATGTATGTTCGTATTTTTCTGAGCAGCAACAAACTTTTTCTTAGATTTAAAGGATATATATATCCGAGTGTTGCAATACATTCAATTTTTATCCTTTTTTGTTTGGAGATCGGTTGACACTTCTGCCAATATAGAACGAATTTAGAAATCGAAAATCACACCGGTATTTTAATGAGAGAAAAAAATACTTTTTAGGTATAAACCTATAATATTAAGAAGATAATTTCTATTTTAGGTCCTTTAATTATAATCATAATAATTTTTATCTGTTTGTTTATTATAAAACCTCTGATTAGTTCACATTTGATTTCAATAATGCAGCATTTTATGATCTAATGCTCCAAATATATTAATTAATAGTATAAAAAAACTACATACATAAATTTCTAGAAATCTTTTTTTATGTTGTTTTTTTATATATCTTTTCAAAAGTGCGATAAAATAAAAAATAAATAATGATTATATTTTAGACAATAAACACTTAGAGTTTCAATTTCAATATCCATTATAGCCATATAAAGCAAAATATGCTATATTGACGTGTGTTTAAAGTATAAATATTATAAAAATGGTTTTTATTTATTTTGGCAGCGTATTTATTTAAAGTGATTGTGGAAACACATAAGATTATATATACCAGGTGCTCCAATATCGTAGTTTCTGTTATAAACTTTTGCCGCTAGCTAATAACAAATTTAAGGGATATATATTCGTGTCTTATAAAGAAATGAAAGTGTTATTTCTTGGTGAGAATAACACGATAAGATTAGGTTGTGTTCTGTGGTGGTTCTGCTCATTAATTTCAATTGATGTGTTTACCACAATTATAGAAAGATTAACTTGAAGCGCTAAAAATATGGTCATGTTTCAAAGACATTTTTAAAAAATCAAATAAATAAACAAAACTATTTTTTCATTTTTTGAATTTTAATGTCTTAGTGACATTTGAAGCATATAATAATTGTTATTGTATAAAAACTAATCGCGTGTATTATATTGCGGGCCTCGTGTATTCCTAGGAAAGGAATCATACGCATTAAAAAGAGAAAGAAATTCTTCTGGAATGGCTTGTTTAATGTATGTAGACGAGGGCTTCGCTAGTATCCACGTTTGTTTTCCTATATTGTACTGTCGGCTGATTAGGCTAATCTGCAGGTTTATCATATGGGTCTTTTTCATAACAACTGAAATAGTTGTAATTGAGACTGAAATTTGGCAAGTTTTGAATGGTTAATTTCAGTGATCGCAAAAAAAAGCGTTATTTCTAATCCTTCAATGTGCTGTGTCACCAAGCGATCTATTGAAATAATTATTTTTAAATCCAAAAACATTCTTGTTAGACGATCGTGGTTTAACGTTAGTTAAAAATGAATAAAAGCTATCATTTTGTTTTTTTATAATTAAATATTTATTTTTGATCATAATGAATACTTTTTCTTTTCGATAGTAGTCTCCAAATATTTTAAAAATTAAAAATCATCAATCATTTTCTTAAACCAATATTTTAATGCGCAATATTAAAAATCTCATCATAAATCAATCAATTCGTTTTCATGTAAACAAACAAATAAAAATTTGTCATGCCTTATTTTTTCGTTATAAAGAACAAAAAGAATCACTCAAGCTTACAAAAATTTGAAATAACTTTTTAAAATTTTTTAATATAGTTTAAGCAAATCAACAAGTTTACGCCTGTTTCAACTTTAATTATTGTATTTTTTTGCAGCTCGATGATTATTGTAAAAGTTATTTTTTTTATATAAAAATTATTATTAGGTTCATTTAAAAATGTATTTTATATGATGATTTCACTAATAAGAAACATGATAATATCAATTAAATTTTCGCTTTATATAAATTATGAATTAAATTTTATTGGTAATAATATTTTAAAAATATTTACTTGTGTGGTAAATTGTTTTTTTGTTTGATAATACAATTTTTTAAAAAATATTATAGATTGATAATCATGAAATTTTAAATAAACCTGTGCTGTAACAAGAAGGAACTCGGTTGCATTTTAGGAAGTACTCTACAATATTTGGAACCGACCTCGAATTTCCTGATGTTTTAGAAGGTTCCTCAACCGGGTCTCTTTCTTGGACGCTTTTAAAAATATTTTTACTAAATTTTTAAAATATAAAAAAACAACTAGGGGGGAAATTTTATTTTTAATTGCTTGTTTTTAAAGTAAAAGTTGTGGTGCTAACATAGTACCACAACCTGTATATTTAATAAGTATTTTAAGTTGTAAAAATAATCATTATATTTATACCACATATATATTATAATTTTATTAAATAAAAGAATACTCACCTTCAATATGAGACATCTATTAAATTCTAGATTTAGAATTTAAAATGATATATTGCAAATTATTATAAAGGCATGTTCATTTTTTAATTTAATTTGTTTTCTTATATGCAGCAACAATAAACAAATAATTTAAATTGTGATTTTTTATTTGATTTATTTGAATAAACTTGAATATGCTAAAAAAAAAACTAAGATTATTGAGCGAAAAAGTCTTTATAAAAAATATGATTTCATAGTTGCCTTTAATTGTGCTGAAATTATTGAATAGTTAAATTTAAGATTTTTTTCTTATCAAAAAATAAAAAGTCATCAATTCAAAAAACGAAAAAGAAAAAAATATTTTTAATAAAATTGTTAAAAATGTTGTTTATAAATCTAGTTTTAATTTAAAAGGGTTTACCAGCTATAAAAATTCATATGCCGTTTAAATTATGTACTTTACTTATTGAATTCGCAATAAAAACAAAAATTGATATTATCGTGTAAAAAACTATTGCAATCACGACAAAACACATTCAGACATTTTTGGCACTGCATACAACCCTTATCGTTACATACTACACAAAAACCATCAGACGGCACAAAATCTTCTAGGACGTAAAAGTGATGAATGTTTTTACACAATCCAATACTACTTGCATTTAAGGTATCGCAGATCGGGCATTCAACAGGTAAACTACACAAAATTGCCGAACATTTTACACAAGAGTAAGTTTCAAAAGGCGGTCTGATTATTTTTAAGTGACAAACACAGCAAAATGGCGTATTCTTATCGGAAACTTCTACTTTCGGAAACCCGATCTGTATTAAACTGATAGTTGAATTGGGAACACTTGTTGGTGTCAAAAACGACATTAAACTTGTTTCGTAGTGATTATCGTCGAGCGGAACACAAAATTTTCCACCAGTTCTGTCACAAACAGTTTTTAAAATTTTTAACTCTGCACATAAATTAATAATATTGACTTTTATATTTGCTTTAACTACATTTTCTATTGTCGTTTCAAGTCCGTTTCTATCGTTGATTGAAAGTGAAAAAATTATGAGAAGCATTTCTTTGATGTTAGTCGAGTCTTTAAGCACTTCGTAACCTGTTTCAAGCGCCTTTTTCAGTGAGAAAAAACCGTCACCAGGCGAGTTTAAATTCTGCATTGACTCGCTTGTTTTGTTCGAATTCACGCAAACTGTGAGTGTGCTGATAGGATTATCCTCACTAAATTTTTCGACAAATTTTTCTAATTTGTTTTTCGTTGAGATTCTGAACGAAGGCAGGAAATCCTTTGAGTCGATGTTGGTTGAATGGTCAACTACTATACAGAAATGTCTGATTAGACCCAGTTTTTTGAATTTTGTGGCATCATCCTTGCTTATATGTCTTTTTAAGGGCTCGTTTCCTTTGTTCCGAACGTCCGTTGACTGCCAACTTCGTGTGTATTTCTTTTCCCATGAAAACTGTTGTTCCATTCATTAACGGTTAAAAATTGCTAAGAAATGTTTTCAATTTTGATTTCTCGCAAATTTACAGAAAGCATTTTGTACAAATAATGGTTGCACCGAATCTGATAAAAGACTCTCTGATATAACATAAAAAAAGTTCTGCAATGTCCTTTTCTAGGTTTTAAAAAGAAATAAGATCATAGAATTTTTTTGAATATCAATAAAACAAACGAATCAAAATTATTGGTTTTAAAAATTATAATATATTTTACTCATAAAAATCTTTGTAATTTACAACTAAACTTATAATACTGATCTTAGGTGTTATTTATCATATACAAAACTGAAAATTAATGAATTGTTTTAATAATTCTTCGATTGAACTTTTATTTATCAAACGCAAAAAGCAAAATATTATTTTCTTGGCTCAGGAAAAAATTTTTTTCAAGGTCTTTAATTAAGAAAAGTTCTTATAAAAATATAATCTATGTTTTGCAAAAGAAAAAAGTGAATATGTTAATTTTTAAGTCATTACGAAACTTAATACTTATTCTGGTATTAAAAAAAAGTTTCGCTTGTCGTTTTTTAAAACAAAAAACTACATAAAAAAATATATTACAACTTCTTGTTAAAAAAAATTATGCGAGTTTCTATTTATTTAAATAATCAATACCATCTTTCATTTTTAGCCTTATCGAGTTTCTTCATATACAACACAGAAGAACATAATTTATGATAGAGATGAAAGAAACAAACAATGTCATCACCTGCAAGCCTAATTTTATTATTATCCGAGCACAATATTTTATATGTAACGTACAATCCTTTAAATTGAATTTTTCCCCATAATTTACATTTGTCGCATTCTATACAATTCAAATGCTCCATAACTTTCTCTAACCGACTTTGCCAATTAAAACAGGATATGTAAGTATCTTTAAACAAACCCATCGATTTAATCATACTCAAAGCTTCATTTAACAATTTTTTATTTTTACGATCAAACTCTATTGCACATTTGAAACTTTTAGAATTGAGTTTACTAGCTGCGTTAGAAACAATCTTAAAAGCATACAACAAATTGTTTGCATACTCCCTCTTGTATTTCTGCCTATACAACCTCATACTAGAAAAATACTCATCATTCACTTTTTTAAAAAATACTGACATATGTATACCAATAGAAAAATGTATTCCACTTACCATTTTATAAAGCGTATGGTTTCCGCAAACATCCTTGTATATTGACTTCCATATCTCAGCCGCACCTTTCTTGTATCCGCTATATATTTGCTTAGCCATATCGAGATCAACAAACAGGCCACGTCTTGTCTTGGGATCGTAGAAATTGCATCTCCTGTTTTTGAGCTCGCCGTACCTGCACAACGTTGTGTTGATCTTTTTAAGCTGGTTTTCGTAGTCGTTAGGTAGTTTGCATGCTGGAAATTTGCATTTCTCAAGCATTTTTTTGTTCTTGCATGGTGTGTCCATATCAATTTTGATCTTTGCGAAACATTTTGACGATACAAGTTCGGTTAATATTGTGTTCAATGAGGCCTGGTGGCGTGTTATATTTTTAAGTTGTTGTTTCGCCCAGAAGATGTGAATTATTAGTAAAAGTTTCATTGTTTGATGCAATTTTTTTTCTAGTTTTTTGATTAAATTTGATGTTGTCTAATAAAATTGGAATTTAATTTTTCATATCTAATTTATTAAAAAGAATGTTCCTATCTTTTTTAGAATCTTTTTATTGAAATTGAACATTGGCAAAAGCATTACCATAAGTTTGATTAATAGTTTATATAAAAAATGACTAGTGTGATGTAATACTGGAATCTTCTATAAATTAGTAAATATTATGGTATTGAAACAAAATACTAAAAATCTTAGAAATAATAGTAAATGATAGAGATATATGTTTTTTTATATCCTTTATAAAAAAATACAAATTCAAGTGTGCTTTAATTGAGACAAATTTTTACATTTGAAATCAGCATATAAAATCACATATCGAAAATGATATTCAAAATTTTCTGTAAATCATTTAAATGGTGAAGTTTTTGATCTTTTTAGTTTAGAAATAAATAATCTAACTTTATGCTCCGAAAGTCCAGAAATGTTTTAAACTGTTAAAAAAATTGTTATTATGTGCATTAATTTTTTATTTAAATTAAAAATAATATAATTTATTATAAAGAGTTTTTAATATAATTATCAAACTATACTATGTATCTTATATAATCTAAGGTTGTAAAACTATCGTTTCATCATTTTTTAATGTATTATATTTATCAAATATTCGTGAATTATATTACTGGTCTATATTTTTCATTTTTTTGTATTTAAATAAAAATAAATAATTTTAAAATATTATCAACTTTTTTAAGTTTTGAATTATAATAATTTAGTATTCGTACAAATTTTAAAGGATAATGTTCATATTCAAATTGGTGATTGTTTCTGAGATAGTAAATATCACTAAAAGCTTTTTTTCATGAAATGATAAAAGAAAAGAATAAGCGAAAAATATTTTTAAAAACATTCTAAATAGAAATGAAAATAGTTTTCATAATAGTAAAAACTATAAGTAAAAAAATAGAAAATGCTATTAGAAATTTGGTAACAAAAAGATTATATATTTAAGAATTAAATTTTGAAATAACAAATTTTTTTTAGTTTATCTAAATATTAATCCTTTATGAGGTTTTTAAGTGATTTTTTTTGTAAACGTGATGGACTTGATCAAGTGATAGCTGCAAACAATTTTGTTAAAACATAATCCAAGTTAAATAATGAAAAATATTTTTTGAGAAACATAAATCGGTATAAAAATTTTAGAATAATTTATAAATCCAAAATTTAGTGTATGAAAAAAAAATTTGAATTTTTTTTTAAATTGTATGATAAAAATATGTGAATCGTTTTACTTTCTAAATATATTTTAATAGTAAAAATTACACTATGTTATCCCCTTAATGCATAATACTAATCTTTTCAATATAACCATTATATAATTACATAATTCATTTTGTGACACACAGTTGCTAGACCAATTAAAAGCATTGTTTGGTTCTTTACAAAAAATGTTTCTTCGTACATTTTTTCCTAGGTCGGTAATTTATTAAAAATAAAGTATGAAAGGTGTGGTATATAAGTTAATTTGTAAATCGAATGCATCACCTTAAATAAAGCAGAAATATTTCCTAGGTAACAAATGCATAGATTACTGAATTTCAAATGTATAGCTTTATAATGTGATCTAAAAAAAGACTTTGTGGCAAAAATGTCGCCACATAATGACAGTGGCGTTTCCCACCCAATTCTATTTCCAAGTCGCCATCTCTTTGCCAATAATATCTCCTTTGAAGGCATTAAAGCAGACCAATTTCCTTGGCTTGATGAAACACAACTACCGGATGAAAATATACAGAACAGTGCCAAAAGTGACCGCTGAAGAACCCCGGCACCTTTGAAAGTAGCTCAATAAACACAGTTTCATTTCACCAACTACCTCTTTATTTTTTCTTTACTCGCAACTCGACCAGGTCACCCGTCGAGTACAGCAACCTCTTTTAAATAACATTTCTCTTTTAAAAATTCCTAAGTAAATATCATTAAATGATTAAAATAAAAATATTCAACATGCCAATATAACTATAATTTCACATAATTAAGCCCA
Organism: Edhazardia aedis USNM 41457; assembly: GCA_000230595.3. Classification (NCBI taxonomy): domain Eukaryota; kingdom Fungi; phylum Microsporidia; family Culicosporidae; genus Edhazardia; species Edhazardia aedis. Next base: position 43,077 of record AFBI03000024.1, on the reverse strand, counting down.
TCATAACATATTTTACTCAAAAATACCTATTGTGTTTAAACATAGGCAATAAAAATATTAAATTCAATGTAGGTTAAACAAACAATACATTTGCAAAATCAATAAGTATTCAAATATTAATTGTCTATTGCTCAGCAGCTGAACCATATAAAGACGAAATAAGGGTTGGGTTCATAAGTTGAAAACTGATATTTGAAATTTTTTAAATTGGTCCTGAAAATGATTACTGAATCGATTATATGAGTTAAGATAGCGGTCGTAGTAAAAAAAATGTTCCACCTATCATTAATACTGAATAAAAGAAGAACAATAACCGTTTAAACTAAATTAAAATTAAACACGCAAATACCAAAATTCATAATTTTAATAAATCACGATTAGTGGCTGTACATAATTCGCCTTTATAAAAATCATTTAAACTAGAATATAAAAAATCTTTATTTGGGAAAATCGACCTGAAAATTATCTTCTGTGCTTAAATATAAGTAAAAAATATTGTGTTGTGTACACTATAAAATTTAGAATGTGTATTCTCCAAAAAGAGTAAATATGAAGAGGAATAAAAAAAAATTGAATGTTTGTTATGTTTAAATAAAAAATTTAGGAACTAGTGGAAAAGTCAAGGTTTTCCTTATTGCATTCTATTTTGCTAAGTTACTAAAATACATTAATTATATCTTATTGTATTTTTCAAAAAAAAAACGAAGAAAAATCCAGTGGTAAGATTACTTAACGTTACCTTTTCACACTCGGGCTCAATGTAGTTTACTGATATCACAATAATAATATCAAAGTAAAATAGTATTATACTAAATATTGTAAACAGATTTGGTTTTATTTAAACTAATAAATCGCGATTTCATAAATGAAATAATTAGAACAATGTTTATAAAATACAAAAAGTATGTAATATTATCTTTTTTAGCTTCCTTAGTATATTTTACGTTGCAAAGCTGTCTTTTTAAAATATTCTTTTACATTATATAATTATTTTCGTAATTAGTGCGCTATGTTTTTTTTAACAATAAATCATTATTTCTTTATCTTTTTTAGAAAATATTGCATTTCAAAACCTTATAGCTTCAATTAACAATATTTTCTCATATTAAACTTTATTAATTTTTTTGCAAAAAATTACTGTAAAATTTATAAACAGGCGTTTATGTGTCTGTAATCTCAATAGCATATACTTTATAAAGCCTGGAATTCTCTTCGGCGTATATGTTTTATATATTCTAGATAAACCCAAATCATAGCAAAAGGTGGTTTTAATGTTGCATTTTTGTTTATAAAATACTTATAAAAATTCACCATGAAAAAAAATAAGATTGCTTGTTTTAACCATATCTAAATCAAAGTAGTTAAAGCAGACTACAGTTCAAAACGTGTATTTCATTATTTTTGGCAAATTTTGTAATGAAATTTTTTTATGTTCTTGAGTTTTCTTAACATGTACAGAAATTTTAAGAAACATTATAAGGATGAAAAAGGGAAAAACAATTCTCGGCAAAAAAATTGTGAATATATAGGCTTTTTATGTAAGAATTCTATGTTTTTACTTTTCTCTTATTACAAACTTTTACTATACTTCTTGTTATTTTAAATGGCAAGAATGTTTCGCTTTAAGTTGATTTTGATTTTAAAATTTTATCGAATAAAAATATAAACAATTAAAATGGTAAAATATAATTTTACATTATCTTGTAACTGTAGGGTTTAAAAAATATTGCGTAACTGCTAACGCTCTTGTCGTAAATTCTATTATTCTTCTAAACAATTTTCTTTCAATATTAAAATTTTGAATATTTTTTTTGATAACGTTTTACAGAAGAAAAAATTGATATTGCTATGAAAACTTATTAATACACGTATAAAAAATATAAAAAAATTTTTATCAAATATACCACTGAGAACCTTAAACACGAAGAAATAAAAGATATCAAACCAAGTTACAGAACGATAATTACACCAAATTTTCATTGTCCTTTTAACATCTTAATCGTATTAAAATATTAATAAAAACCATATAAATTATTTATTTTGAATCTTTTTTGTAACTGTAATAGAAAAAAAAATTTTAAAATAATCATAAATTGTTACATTATGGTCTAAATCTTATAACGCACAATTGCATTTTTTATATTGTTTTACTTCAATATTCATAAGAAATATATTCACAGATTGTTCTAAAGGACATAGTAACTTCAATAATGGTTTTACCTTTAGTTTATTTTCAATATATAAACATATTAAAATATTATGGGCTCAATTTGTTTGACATTTATAAGATTCGCTGATTAATTTTAAGGATTGATGTTTTATAAATCTATAAAATGTGTCAAATATTGTTCGATATGCTCACTAATATCATTATAATTGTTTGTAAATGTTTTGATTTTTATTGAACAAGATCTACTAGTGAGTAAAATAGTAAAAATATTTAAAAATTCTAAATAAAAAAATTTTAAGTAAATTTCTTGTCTTGATTGCACCTTAAAATCTAATTACGATAAATCCAGGAGACCGCGAGATTGATTCAAATCGTCCAACCAATTACTTTAAAGTTTATAAATGATCAAAAAAATATAGTGCTCTTTTAAATTGACATATATCGAAGTGAGCTTTAAAAAAAATAATTTTAAAAATCATAAAGAATATTATTGATTAAAAATGCAAAAAATATATATAATCTATAGTTTTTTTAGTATAATAAAAAATAAATGTGTTTTTATATTTTAATTTTATCGTTTAATATTACACATTTAACATAGTATAAAGAAAATGTTGTATATTTTTCATTATACATAAAATTTAATAACATATATTTGTGCAACGTAATATTTTTGAAATTATTATTAGGAAAAAGAACATCAAAACACTAATACAACTAAAAAAGAAAAATACAGCAATATATAAACTTTAAGAAACAACAAACTAAAAAATTCAATTCTTATTGTCTTTTTTGTTACAGAATAATGAGAATATTCCATAAAAAGGTATTAATAAAAATTATGACCTTGTGTGATATAGTGTTTATTTAATTATTACTATTAAGCATTATATAACAATCATATCAAATTTCAAGTTTCATTATCCTTTGAAAAAGTTGCTTGATCATTTAAAATATTTAAAAATCCATGTTCTTAGTGGCATCACATATTTTCATGTCTTTATTTTTAATTTTATCAGCCTATTATTTTCCACCCAATAACATTGTTGGATGTTATGGATTTATTTATTAATGTTTTCTTTTGATTTCGAACCATCAATCCTGTTGGCATGTAATAAACATGCCTGTCAAAATAGTCATTGTGTTTCATGCACTATTTTGACTAGGAAATTTATGAAACAGATGGTTTTAAATTTATCTAAGATGTTTAATACTTGTTTTGACCTTTTAAGGCTTGAAAACAAGTTTGGTACAGTGTTTCAGATTATGAAGCAAATTGTTTTATGTAAGCTATTTAAAGCTTAAGTAATAAATAAATATGCCAGTTAAGAAATCATCTAATCGTTCTAACAAGTCTTCCGATCGTGAAGCAACTCATCCCAACCAATCCAAAATACAAATTCTATAAATACTTTTTATCTCCTTGATTCGGAGATAAAATACTTCTATTCTAAATCATCTATTTTAAATAAATTACCAATAAAAATTTTACTAAAAACTTTTTTAGTAAATTAACTGTCAAAAAATTAATTAATTCTAAAAAATAGATAAAATTTTTAAATTGCAAAAATTAAATAGTTCCCCTATTTAATCTTAAGGAGTATTGTTAGATCAATACTCAACAAACATTAGCTCATTTTTTTAAAAATATTGTTTTCTCCTAAATTTTCTCTAAGATTCACATTTAACCAATTGAAATAAAAAAAACATTTCCCTTTTTGGAAATCAAAATGTTCTTTAAAATAATTCTATTTTTTAAATTTCTCTCCAAAAAAGGGAAAAATAAATATTTTCACCTTTACTCTGTAAAAAATGCTAATTTTACTAAACTTAAAATCTTGCATATTATCAACAATTATCATCGACTTTTTTTTATTTATAAGAAAATTTAAAAGTTTTTTTATCTTGAAAAATCAATAGGTTTTTGGGGACGAGCGGTGCACATGAAGAAGACTTAGAACCATGTGTTTTCCTAGAACGCATATTTATTTACAGATTTGCACTATTTATAAGCAACATATCGCATTACGCGAAACAACGTCATAAAATCAACCAACGATTGCATGAAACGTGATAAAACCATCATCAACATTGCAATCATCACCATTAACTTCTTATCTCTGATAAGAAAACATTCTGAGCCAATGTCATGGAATTCGATAACGAATGACAGTACATCGGTCAATCAGAAGATTTGTTTCCTTGCATCATGCACTCGTACATTATTTAATATTTATACTACAGTATAAGTATCTAACAAGGTTAATTTATGAAAACCAAAAGTTTTTTTATGTTTGATATTAATTGAAATAATTTTAATAAATTCAAAACTTTTAATCAACACAAATTCCGCGGAAATAAAGTATTTTATTTGCTACTTAATGAAATCTAATGTATCCGTTATTGTATCAATATTTTGTTATTTTAAGATTTTAACACAATAAATTATAATATGTTTAAAATTTGATTTATATCTAATATTAGTTAATTTTTATAATTAGTAGTGTTAGAATATAAAACATGCATATTATATTTAACACCTGATGCATACCATTATATTGCCATTAAGTTGTCCTACTGTAATTACATTAGATGCGATTCTAAGTAAAAAGGTTTTAGCCTAAACCAAACTGTTGATTGGTATGTTAACGAACATTCCGAAATACGTGGTTTTCATGTTTTTTATATTTAGCCAATATGAAATAAATAAGTAATGGGTCGAAGCGCTACAAAACTATAAATTATTTTTTTGTTTTCTTCAAGCGATGGGCACATACCAACGAGTTGATTGTTCAGTTTTTATCGAATTACATTGAAAATGATTATTTAAATTTAGAATGTGATTTTTTATTGTTTATGAATACAAGTAATTAAGAATTTCTAAAAGGATTAGTATCATTAGAATCTAAAAAATTATTACTTGTGTAATTTTTAAGAAATATGAAATTTCAGTATACTACATCAAAAACACAATTAAATTTTTGAGCATATAAAATGTTAAAAGTATTTATAATAATTGCTTTGCACTATAATTATAATGGGGATATAGAAATCAAATAAAAAAAATATAATAATATGAACTGGTTTTCAAATATAATTAATGGTGTAATTGGATTTTTTTATTCCTTAAGACTTGTGTATATCCTTTGATTGGTGTTTTTTCTTTTTTTAAAATAAAATTGAACTAAACGATTATGGTTATAAAATATGGTACAAATCACTGATCATTCTTCGTGTTCATTTTTTTGATATATTGTAATTGAGTCTTTTCTTCTTTAATTTTGCGAACACCCATTATTTATTTGCAATTTAAGCCAACAGTTGTAGCAATATTAATTATATTAGCAGAAGAAAATGTAAGACGATAATTCAAATAAATCTAGCAAAGGCATGAAAGTTTTAACGGTTAAAAATAAATAATTCTGAGTTAATTAAAATCAATAAAAAATGAAATATTATAAAGAATTATTTTTAATAATACACGGTCTCTACCGTACAGAAATCAAGTCTTTTGTTTTATATATACATAAAAAACACGATATTTATGTAAAACTGGATTTATTTGCAATTTTTTTCATGTACAAGGATAAACAATTTCAATTTTATAAACCATGATAGAGAACAATTTCTAATGAAAAGAGTATATATAATCATAATACTCAAGCAATATTATTTATTGAGAAAATGCTTTTCCTTGTCTTTGAACTGCACCTTTATTTAATTCGTTTAATTTTAAGTACCAAATTAACCTTTTTTTAATGAACTATTTATATTTGTCTAAGAGAGAATTTATGAAGGTAGATCATTTTTGTTTTCTTTATTAACGAAGTTATATAATTTCATAAATTAATAGTCAGATAAGCTGAATGTATATGTGATACAGCAAAATATGGAAGTAAAATTACAGAAAAAATCAATAGAAAAACAATGCAGAAAAATAGAATGTAAAAAAGTCTCTGCTTAAAAAAAAAGTTAAACATTGATTTATTTTTTTTTCATTTTTTCTATATGCGTGATATATTGGCACACAATTATGTTAAAACAGCAGGGGCATTGTCTCGTTTAGTATATTACGAAATTTCAACTTGGTCTAAAACCAAAGATCATATACAACTGATGCGTTAATTTTAATGCAGAAAGCAAGCAAAAAACCTCTAAAACCATATCGAGAAAGTCAGAAACAGATTTTAATAATAAAAGAATAAATTTCAAAGGAAAGGGCTGAAACTAAACGAAAAATGGTGAAATACAAGAGATATACTACAGGAAAATTTGATAAGACGTAAAATTCACATTTTTTATATTCTGTATTTGAATACCACACAATTGTAAATGCTTGTACTCGATACATCATAAGCATATATTTTAATTTTTTTTATTCTAAAATATCTTTCGATTTGATGTTTTTTTATGAATATATTGATATTTGATCAAGCCCACCATAGATTGGTGTAAAAGTCGAAGATAAGCGAAAAAGATAAAATTTGAATTGTTGATCGTTTTGATCAAAAATGATCGGTTAAACTGATCACCAAAAGGCTTAAATGCACTAGTAAATAAACTATCAGCATAAAATGTCTTTTTGTTTCAATGTTAATTCATCAGGAGATGACAAATAGGGAAGACTGTGAGATCCATCGAGTCATCCAACCTATATAATTCGAATGTTTAAACAAGATTGGTGTAATTTTTTTGTTGGAAGGCGAAACCTCAACCAATTTATTAATTAGTTGTTTCTTTTTTACACCATCACACAACAATTCATATGCCTTAAATAGGCAATTGTCAATCAAGTTGATTGACAATTAAACCTTCACTACCAATTTTTACAAATAAAATTAAATGATTTATTTCTGCCTAAATAAAAAACAATAGAATTAAAGACATAATTTTTAAAATAAAAATTTGATTTTTTTAAAAAAACACTCCTTTATGATTAGAAAATATTTGACTTTCAAAAGTCATATCAGGAGTAGTCTATGGATACTCAAAAGTTTTAATTATGTTTTTATTTCCATAAAAAAGCCTAAAAACTTTGTTCGTATACATACAACAACATTAATCGCATTTTTATTACATATAACAATTTAAGAAAGTATATTAGGGAATAAATAATTAGAAAACCAATTATATTCAAATGCTATTTTTAAACATGCATTCAATAATAAAATAAACACTAAATAAATTTTTTAAGTTGATTTGAATTATGTATAAATCAATTTATTCTATTGAAGAAAAAAATATATAGTTTGGAAAAAAAACCATTATTTTTTTATATAAGATATTCAATAAAACCTAAAAACCTTTAATTATCGTACAAGTACATTTATAAATAATTTCATGATAATTAAAATAGATTTAATTACAGTTTTATAAAAAGTTATAATAATCTATTTCCTAGTTATTTTCAATATTTTATTAATCACAAACAGATCATAGTCGTTGATAAAAAAACATTTAAATTGGGAAAATAATCTTGTGTAATTTTATTCTGTAAGAATATTGTATTTTTGAAACATTTTAGATTACAGTTTCGCTGACAAAATTCTCAAATTTAAACGTCATTTTTTTATGAAATAAAACGACAAAATAACATGTATACTACGTCATCAGTATAAACTTAAGGTTTTTATAATACATGTTTTATTTTTTGAAATCAGCAATAAAATGATGCAAGAATTTTTTTTCATCTATTTTGTACATTTAAATATTTTTATAAAAGTAGAATGTGCATAAATCTCAAAATTTATAAGGAATCAAAAGTTTTAATACAAAAATATGAATATAGAACACTTTTTTTATTTCAATTAATTTTAATTAATTTTTTTTTGTAGCCTTTTTGTATAAAATGATTTGTTTACTGTTTTTAAAATGTTGTATATTTAAATTCCCTAAATTAAATTATTGCTTTTTTTACTAGCTCGTGAATAAATTTATGTTATTGAGTCTTTTATTAATATACAATTTTTTTTGATGATCGAAAACAATAAAAGAGAAAAAGGAATTTTAGACAAAATATTCAATCTATTTTATTTCTTTATAGATAAAAATACCATTTTAATATTTTATTAGTTTCATTTTAAGTATTAAATATAATTGAATAAAATTAAGTATAATTTTTAATAAATTTATATGTATTTCAAAAACGTTTGCTGCCACAACATTGATAGAAACGAAAAATTCATTTCCACAAAGTATAAGATTAATTGTTATTGTTTAAAAACAAAACATAATTTTCAATTGATATATTTTTCTTAATTTTTAAAAATATTACTCATAAAAATTGGTATAATCGAAAAATGACGATGTTAAAAAAGTTTTTGATGGAAAATCAATCATTTCTATGATTATAAGATGACTTCATTTTTTTATTTTCAACTATATAAATATTTTTACTTTGGCCTTTTAAAAATGAAAATAATATTACAATTTATTGTAACGACGTTTGCAATAATTGTTTTTGGATCTGCTATACTGATTTATAGTTCTGACACGGCTAGTAAAATTTTTGAGTATTCAATTTATGCTGTTGGATTGATTTTATATCCATTAAAATATGTATGGCAGTTTTTTGAACTATTGGTTGATGGTTATCGATGGATGTTACGCCATAGGCGTCAATTTAATTAAAACGAAAATAAGAAATTTGGTTGAAGATTTTAAAAATATTTTTTTATTTGTTTTTTTTCTAATTTTAATTGGTAATACTTACTACATTTTTAAATTACTTTTGTTTTTGTTAATTCAATTTTTAGATTTCGTTTATTTTTAAAAAGAAATCTAAAAAATTGCGCTAAAAAGAAATATCATTTAAAAAAATCTTATTCTTCATAATAAAACAATAAAAATTAAAAAATTTTCGACTTGATATTATTTAATTTTTCCAACTAATTAATTTATCATGATTTGAATTATTTTACGATTTCATTTATTGAAAATTTCCCAACATTTATATTCTTTCTTTTTTCAATAAATTTAAGAATTTGAACAATAAAAACTATAGAAACTAAATGATTTTACAAATATAAATAGTTTTTAATAAATAAATTATGATCGAGTAAATATTATGTTGCTATCGTAAAACATAACTAACATAGCTATCTATTTGATTACTCCACAATGTATTGAATTTTATTGAATCTGTTAATTAATCAATAATTAAATAATTAAGTAGAAATGATTAGTCTACGTTTTTTATAAAAACAAATAATAATCAGTATAATTTAGAAACATGAGTTTTACTTTAGTTGCTATGAGTATAAATACTCTCATTTAATTATTTAAAGTCAAGATGAATAATTTAGATAATAAATCTAAAACCCAAAATATTTATTTAAATTATATGAGATTTCAATTTCATTATCTTGACCACGACACTCGCATTAAACAATATGTGTTATTATAATATTAAATATAATTTTAAAAAATAACACAATAAACACCAATTTTAAAATATATATTTATTTCCAAAAAGCTTAAAAATATTAATTATGTGTAAAAATACGATTTGAGCTAATAAAATGTCTATAAAAACGAAATGAAGATAATAAGATTTATTATAAAATTAACTTTATTACGACATTAATCATTGTGATTTTCATATGTACAATCTCAGAAAAAAAACAATATCATCATATGTTTTTTTACTCAAAAGTTACTTGTTTCTTGCGTAAAGTGTCTCAGTAATTTTTTTAAAAGAAATATAATTTGCAAAAATAAAAAAGCGACTGCTAATACGATTTAGATTTATTTAAACAGAATTTAAATGAACTCGATTTAAAATGATATTAATTGTAAAAAAAATTTGTTTTGCAGATTAAAAATAAAAAATTTCGTAATCATCAATCAATACTTTTTATTGCAAAATCTATGGATTTAATATTGTTGCAATTTGAGTAAAAAATTTGATTATGATTCATTTTTAATTTTTTCCTCTTAAAAAATATTTATTTCAAAAAATTTAATCATAAAATCGCAGAATTTTATCTTTTAAAGTTTTATTATAACAGACACAGAAAACTTTTTTAAAAACCGACCATCTTTAAAAATATAATTTACAAATATCAGAACATTTTCTAAAGATTTGATATATTTATTCACTAAAATTAATAAAATGTTGTAAATTAAATATATAAAATATATGTCATATTTGATTTTTCTAGCATTTTCCCTTTTTTATTTTTATCATAATCGTGACGTGAAATTAGCGATATATCAAAATTTCAGTTTTTTATGATTGTTGCTCAAACATTTTTTTATATGTTAGATACTACCATTATATAAATTTTTTTTATAAACATTTTCAATACTAACAACATCTTTCATTTTATAATAATTTGTTACAACAACAACAACAATTAAAAAATAATTTAAAAATAGTTTTAGTTAGATATATAACTAATTGATAGATTAATCAACTTTTTTGGATAGTTTGATATTATTCAAGAATTTTTGATATATTTTGAAATATTTTATTATGAATCTAAAATTTTCGGTAAGTTTACGCACATTTCGGATTTTTAAAACGTATTTGAATGGCATATATAATTCGATTAAACACCAAAAATATCAATTCTGAAAAATAAAACCAATCACAAAAATTGATTAAAGAAGTTTTGGATTTTACAGTGATAATTGAATTGCTGACATTTAGGCAATCATTACAATGGGAAAGAGTGATCCACTAAAAACTTTTTATTAAAAAAGTTATTTTTAGTATAACAGACACAGTTGACATTCTTCCCATGCTTCTCATTGGTCAAACACAATCTCGTACTTAAATTATTCCCGTCAATTTTTGTATCGAGCGATATGGGTTGATCAGTTTTAGACTGCAATTTATTTAAAGAGATCTTTTTAGCTCTTCAGTTTTTTTTTGGTGTTGTAATTATGATATTTATTGATTTCATTTCGAGAGTTTTCATCGAAATTTTTCTTAGAAAATTGTCTTTCTTCCATTCATAAGTCTATTTTTTCATTCTTAGCATCTATTTATACTTTTATTTGATAAATTATTAATTTGTCAAATCTCAAAAATATATTAAAATGTAAAATATTATTTATCATTTTATTTTCTGAATTAAATCAATTAAAAAATAATTAAAATTTTTAATTCATAAAAATTTTTGAAACATAATTAAAATTTAATTAAATTTCAATACGAAAATATTTACATAAGAAATATGACATTACATATTTCTGTCATTTGGGTTAACCTTTTCCAGTGCCATTCAAGTTACACAGTAAAATTCAATAAGTGTTTTAACGATATTATGCTAAAATATCAATTAACATCTACCAATGTTTGAAATTTAGATAAATTTCTGAAATAATATTATGGTGTTTCATATACAGAATTTATTATTTCAACTTTTTTAATGAATAGTAGTGGTATCAATTGATTATATGTTTTTGTTATAAATGATTAATATTGAATACAATTTACTACGAGCTTTTAATTTTAAAAAGCTATTTAATTTAAGCTATTATAAGCTTATGATATAATAAAATGTGCCTTTTAAAAACAAATATTAGTTCCAAATATTCTATTAGGTGTGAGACATTTAATCGAAACTTTAATTATAGCTTAAGTGATCTAGTAAAGGTTCTTCTATGATTTTATGTGAGAAGAAAACTAATTCGCATTTAGTTTTCAAATAAACAGAATCATGCAGAAAACAATATTAAAAAAATTCATTTGGTATATACTTTTTTTTGTTGTTTTAAACATCATGATATTTTATTTTAGAACATATTTATTATTTTAAAGTAAAATATTGGAATGTAAATAATATTTTTGGTTCTAAAGCCTAGACGCTACAAAATAAATCAGGTTGTAGAATCAATTAAAAACTCTTTTTCGAAATGAATTTTATATTGAAAAAGATCGATCAACATTATATGCTTAAATTTTGATAATATCACTTCATAAAAAGAGCAATGAAATTTTTCAATATATGTTTGTAATTTATATAATGTGCCTATTTCAATAAATTATTTTTTTCTATTCGTAAAGATATTTTTTGCACAAAATCGATAATCGAGACATTTGATTAAAATTTTCTTAGTCTTGAAGTTTATATTTTCGCTTTTATATCACCAGCAAAATGAATGTAGAAAATCCATAAAATTATATGAAATAATAGTCTGAAAAATGAATTCAATGTGAAAAATTATATGCAAATATTGAAGAAAAGCTTTATTTTTATGAATTTAGCTTTTGTGGTCTCGGTGAACCTAAAAGACCGATGTAAACAAACTTTAAGAGGAATGTAAAATTGGTTTTTTTGATTAATTTAGTTTTTCTTTATTTTAATGCCAGATTTTTGCTTACGTTATTAATATTTATCTTCTCTTCATAAAATTTATCTAAAGAATTTTTCGCTCTGCCTCATATCAAGCAAATGAAAAAAATCTTTCGTTCTAAAGGATATACCCTGTATTTGAAAATTTTGTATATTGAAGTTTTTTATTTCACAAAATTTCGTATTTAATCAGCTCTGAGGTATATTTCTCACCATAATAGCTAAATTATTGTTTTTTTATATTTTTTTGTCATATAATAAATCATATTTAGGCGTTAAAATTTTAGAATTTTTTTCACTAATTAATAAGTTCCTTTTTTCTATCATTGTTGGTTATAAGTGCATAAAAAAATACTTTTTAATATTTTTATAGATTTTACTGTTAATTTTAGAATTTTTTGTATATTTTCAAATTTTATTTTATTTTTGATAAATAACGAATAAAATATGACATTATAACATTCATGTGAAATAGTAGTAAGGAAAATACAATAAAATTTTTATAAAGATATCTTTTGTTTTGACCAATTCAAAAAATATTTTTTTTAAAAATGTTATTAAATAGATAAGATAAATATAGCGATAAAGGTTTTTTAGTTTGCGAATTTTCTAAATTGTTTAAAGTTTTTAGATGAGATTAAAAGATCATTGGTTGGTTTGATGGTGGATGCAAAACTTTAAGGAAAGGTATTTAAATATTATCAAATATTTAAATATGCATAAAGCCATTCTTATTCAAATTGTAGCAATTTTACACCTCGTTAATCGTGAAAAAATTAAGTGTCTATCCATTAATTTGCTTGCTTTAAATTTTCTAGATAGTTCAATGAACTATCTAGAAAAAAATTATTCTTAAATTAATCGCAATAATTGACAAACTATAGGATGTACAATGATCAATATAGTACATTCTTTGTTCTTACCATTACGTGATATGCCTGTTGATGCATTATATAGCAAAAAATAGAATATTAAGCAACCAAATAAATTTTTTGGGGTAAAAAATATATTATTTGCAAAATAGAGCTACTTTACTGATTTAAAATCATTTAATCTATAAAGGTTTTTTTAAAAATAAAATATCTGTTTAATAATATTCAAGAGACACAAAAAAACTTTAGTAACCATAAAAAAAGAATAGTGAGTAATACTTTAAAAAAGAGAATCTCCTTGATAGACTAGCAATTTTTGTATTTAAACTTTTATATAACGATAATATCCTACATTTGAAGCTAAGAATAAATATAAAAAATAAAAAAATAATTATTTTGATAATAAATTCGAATAAGAAACTTAAGTTATCCAAATGTTTTAGCCATGATTAAAATAAAATGGCACAATTTTTGAGCGAAACCTACATCACATAACTCTTTTTCATGAATAAATACTTTATAAACAAAAAATTAAAAAATATCAAATACTATAATTTTAAGTCGAACAATTTAATACCTTTAATATTGTAGATTTGTTTTCTAATTCTTATTCACGGCATAAAAGGATGCAAAAATATATTTATGTTGATACTTTCTATAATCAAAGAACTCAATCGATATTTTGTACAAAGAATAACATTTTTTTGGCCTTATTTGGAATTAAAAATTTTTTTTATAGTGTTAATAGTATTAAATTATATTAAAAAAACAATGGTATCAACAGAAAATTTTGAAAAAAATAATTGAAAATGAGACAAAACAAAAATTCTAAAATATATGAGGAATGCGAAGTTTTAAAAATTAAATAAGAAAAGTTAATATTACAAAAAAAATAAGAAAAATTCCCATATGAAATCAAAGAACAAAAATATATAAAAATTCAAAAAATATAAATTACTTGTTATGATGCTATAAAAGCCTTTGAATTTTTCAGTTCATTTGTTTGTGACCTGTTTCGAAAATCACAAAATAGTTTTGTATTAAACCATATTTTCTTGATAAAAGAATCCCGGCCCCCTATAGATTACTTAAACATGTGTTTCCTCTCAAAGTTGCCCCCTTCTTTCATCCAAATAGTCTGCAACTTTAGATTTACATTTCGAAGGAACAAGAAAAGTGAAGAGGAGAATGCTTCTCAAGATCCATTATCCATACGCGACAGTCAATATTATATTAAATTTAAACGTTAAACCCTTCTTTTAGAACCTTTCTATATATGTTCTTTTTCAAAATAACATCGGTCTGAATCGGCTGAGTACAGCAAGTATATAAAAAATTTATAATAATTTAAAAAAAAAGATAACATAAACTGCAAATCTGCTTTTTTATAATTTTTTAAAATCGATATAAAAAAATTAATTGGTGAATGAAAAAAAACAAATAATTTAAATACATCTGAATTTTAATATGATTATCCATTTTGTTTCTTAAAGAAAAAAATATGACTAAAAATAAAAAGTATTGATAGTATTAATAATATAGCAAATATTTTGCTTTTACATTGAAATTTAATTTTAAAAAAGATAGTTCAATTTGTTAGACATATGCAATAAAATAAATAAAAAAAGATCAATATTGATAATTTAGAGCAATAAAAAAAATTAAAAACAGATTTTGTTTTAAATATACAAGCTTGTTTTTTTATATTTATTTATATGCTATTATTCATTATTTCTTGCATTCTTGATTATGTATAGATAGAATAACACTATATTTTACTAAATTAAACAAATGACGATATTCTAAAATTTCAAGTTTCTCTTTTTATGTAATTTTTAGGAATTAATAGTTTGTTAATTGCATTTAATATACTATAAAAAATGCTGTTTTTTTTTAAAGAAATCAACACAGAATTGCATTGTGGACAAAAAGGCAGATAAATTTGTTTGTATTTTCTCAAAAAAAACTGTTGATTTTTAATCAGAAATTTTTTTTAAACAAAAAATAACATTTTTTTATATTATTTACATTTTATGCTTTTAAAACAATAACCAGTTATATAGTTAAACATTTCAACATTAAAATTTGCAGAAATATATAAAAAATAGGAAAACAATAAACCTTATTTGAAGCTATTCTTAAACTGTCATTTCTTTAAGACTAGTGTTGGATTGTAAAACATCCATATCTCTTAAAACACCTGATACACACAGGTTTGTTGAAGATAAAGATTGTCATCATGACAATTTAACAGATGCTTCAGTATGCGATAAGGTTTTGAATTAAACCACAGTTGTTGATTAGTCCGATAATGGGCACACTGAAACAGCCGTGTTTCATGTTGGCTATTTATAACCATTTAGTAAATTAATTATATGGGCAAAGAAATCTACAAATAAACATATTTCTTCATCTTCTTCTGATACTATGCACTTCCCAACCACTAGTAAATTAAATTAACTTACTATCAAAATTTTAACACATTAATTTTAGGCATCAATCGTCAATCATTTATATTGAAGGTTCACTATTTACGGCGGTATAAATTGTGGTAAATAGAAAAGGTTAGAATAGAAAATCAAAATAAAACAGAATCTTTTTTTTACAGTAACTAAAATAAATTTTATATATTTTTATTATTGTTTTTTTGTTTAACTTACATAAAAGTTAAGTAAATACGCTTTTCGTTCGATTTTACATTAATAATTACATTTCAAAGATGTATTTATGTTTTTATTAATATTATTTCCGAAACAATTAATCTTCGAAATATAACTACAATTAAAAAGATATACCGCATTACAAATGTTGCAGATGTTTTCAATATTTATTTTATGATAAATCAATCTGTAGTGTTCCCTTCATAACAAATTTATCAAATATTTAATTTAAACACATTTTTTTTTGATCTTATTGCATTAAATCATATTTGATACTTTATTTCTGTTTATCTAACTTGTTGTGGAATATTATACACCACTTTCCGTTGAAGAAATATGTATTATATTGTTCCTAAATTCTTTAAAAAATCAATGTTTATGGTGAAAACCTGTTATATATTTCGCAACTAATGAAGTATTCGGAATAATGTTTATATATAACTTTTTTTACCACAAAGAAAGTGCTATACATATACGAGTTAAATATTATTTATGTTATAACATTATTTTTTTTGACATGTATAGATACTCAAATTTATACCATGTCTTGGAAAAAGATATATTTACATTTTTATAAATAAAATGTGGTTTATAATTTTTGTTTCGTCAATTTTCTTCGGTTTCAGTTTCGAAAAATAAAAAAGTTTTTAAATTTTTTAAGTGTATTTTAGCTATTACATAGTTATGAAACATAATTGGTGAGATAACTATAGTGCGAAACTTTATATTTTATGTAAGCTATAAAAAGCTTACGCTTAAACATGTTCATGAAGAACAAGAATTTGTTTTATCGGTATAAAAAATTCATGAATGATGCACCTGCACATTTTAAATATATATTTATTTATACATGGTTTTTGCCTTTATTTCCTGTTAGAAGATAAAAACATAAAAAAAACATTTTGTAATATTTTTTTCTATTAAAAAAAAACTTAATGAAATCTTTAGTCTTTTCGTCGTATTTTAAGCAATTCAGAATATATATGATATTACAATATGGTATGTTCAATATTTTTAAATAAGAAACTATGTAAATAATTTAGTTTTATAGCACATTGAAAGAAATATTTAAAAAACTGAAATTTTTATTTTGGAATATTGTCAATATGAGCTATATATAAATATACGTGTACTAAATTTTTTATTTTTGTAGAGAAGAAAAATAAATATCAGTGAAAATAAGAATAAACTTTTTTGTGAGCAAAATTTAAAATATTAAAAAAATTGATATAAATATGAACAAACTTCGTAAATAAAAGATTTTTACAATAATGAGACTAATAATTGTATTGCTGTTTTGTATATTTTTTGAAAACCGTCTTTTACTAAAGCTCTAAAAAACACATCGTTAATTTTTTTTAATATCTCTGAAAATTTTCTTTAGATTGAAGATATATTTTTTATCGTGATTGTTGCTTCATATTTTATCTTTTTATTATTAAGAATAATAATAGTAATAAATTTTGTTTAATCAAATCCACATAGATAGTATAATAACATGTTAAAACACTTTTTTCAATGCATTATAGCACATGAATCTATACGTAAGAAGATAATGGGACACAAATTTCTTTGTAATATTTAGATAACATTGAATTTTTTATATTTCAATGCAACGAAAAATGCTAATTACTCGATATAAAATGTTTTTTAATTTTTATACTAAAAATGTCATTGAAATGATTTTTTTGTCGAAAAATCTCTAATTATTATATAGTATTACAGAAAAAAAAAACTATATTGTAATATAGGTTTTTTAAAATGTATGATTACCTCAAAAAATTTTCTCTTGGATAGTGTTTTATAGTTAAATACATTTATAGATTAAAAGGTGGAAAATTCAACTTTTGTAAAGCTAAGATCTTATAACGCAATACAAATGACAATTATAATCCACTATTGGTTTACAAAAATAATTTTATGCACAAAGAAAGAGTAGGATTAATAGTTGATAAACAATTATTTACTAAATATTAAATAATAAGAAAGTTATCACACCTAGTATCATTTACACTACTATTATGTTGTTTGGGGAACCATGATTTCATGAAACACTCTTTTCTGGTCAGGGTTCCGGTCTATCAGTTGGTTTCTCTGAGATTTTTATTGTAAATATTTTTCTTGTAGGTTATTTGCAAATAAATAGAAAATTTGGTGTAAGTATTTACATAAAAAAAGAAGAAAACTTGTGTAGGTAGTTTACTATAAAAAGTATAATAAAAAATAAAAGTATTGAAAATAAAATTATATTGAATAAAATTTTCGTAATATTCATTTTTTTGGCTTTTATTCATTTAAAATCTTTGTCTAAAAATCACAAATACACACAATCATTTTATTTTGTGAATTTAATCGATTGTATTTTTGTATAATAAAAAAAAAGCAAATTTTTAGACGCAAATTCCAACTTTACACAGATTTTATTATCTAAGCTGTCTTGCAATATAAATTTTTTTAATTTTTATATTATTTGTTTTAATAAATAAAAAGTGTTATTAGATGTCAATTTTTCGAAGATAGTAACAATCCAAATATATCTTCATAATTACTTAGAAAATGTATCTAAATTACAAAATACGTTTTTGTTTTTTTATTGGTTCATTTATTATTTTTTATATTTTTTTGTTCATTAATTCTTTTCCAATGATTTTCTAAATTAAGTGTTGCTACAAAAAAGACGCATAATTCGATAGATTCAAAAAAAAATACAAGTAATAATTTTTGATTATTTACAATTTATAAGTACAGATATAAATCTACTTATGATTTTTTCTTAATCATTTTAGTTTTGCATTCAATACTTTCAAAAAAATCTATGCAACATTTTTATATATTATTGGTTAGTTTATGCGCCTCATCTCTTGTATTTTGATATATTTTATGTAATCTACTAGACAATGAAATACTAATAAAAACTTCAAGTTTCATACAATATAAAGATTATTTAACAAGAATTAAAAGAAAATACTATAATATTTGAATTTAAGGATTTTGGTTGTATCAGTTAATTTGAATCAAAATTGGCAAAATATTTAAAAAGCAAATTGCGAAAATTTAATCCCGTTAAAACGTAGGAATATTTATTAAAAATGCTGATTTTGTTTAGAATGCTGCAGTTGAGCGAATAAAATCTAAAAAAATATAATACTGATAAAAAAATTCGGTTTTTTTAATTTTTCTTCAAAATATTGACATATTGATTAATTATGTTTTTTTTTATCGTAAAATCAAATTTTTTAAAAATTTGTAAATATCGAAAGGTTTTTAATTCATATTTTATATTTCATTAAAAATCAAATTATATAAACGTATATTGTAAAAATTACTCGATATAAATATATTTTTTTAATTAGTATGAATATATGTGTGAAGAACTATCATCAGCAAAATTTTCCTTATAAAAAATTTTATAAAATCGGTATTATATGTATTTCCCAATTTTCTGAAATTTCATAGATATATTAAAATATAAAACGAAAAATATTCTTGAAAAAAATTGAGTATGAATTTTACAAAAAATCTATAGAGGAAAAATAAAGAAATTAAGGGAATTTTAGTATAGCTATTATGCTTAGTATTACGGTTTATACAAGGGTAACCGTTTTCTATATTTTCAATATAAAAAAACTGTTTAAATAAATAATCTTGATAAAAAATATGAATAACGTTATTTAAAAAACTCTAAATTCAAATACAATGCTGTAAAAATATTTTGGTAATGTGTAAAACGACCAGTAGAGTTTTCATTTGATTAAAGATTTTTAAATTATACTCTACTCAAGAATTACTTAAAAAAAACTTGCATTCTAAATTATTAGCACAGACCTATGAAAAAGTGAAAGAATAATAAACATAAGATTATGAAACGAACTTTAGCGTGGTTCCTTATTGCAAACCAAAAGTTAAGCAAAAATTAAAATCAATATTTTAAAATACAAATCCTTGTGATTTATCATATTTTTACAAACTTTAGCTTGATTTAAAGCAAATTTTTTTTATTATTATCTTTCTGTACTTGATAATTAAAAAGTTATGAACTTTGCTGTATAATGTAAACATTTGAGCAAATATATAAAAAAATTATTATAAACAAAAACTTTTTTCTCAATAAAACATTACACACGGATTTTTTTAACGTCAGTAAAATAAATAGGTCAATAAAAACCAAAAATTTTTATGTTCCAAAGGCAAAAAGCAATTTAAATATTAATGACAATAATTATATATAGAATACATACATTACAATGTATAATATAATTTTACAAAAATATTTACTTGTTAAAAAATTGAACAATTATACTAAAAATCAAAATTATTATACTCAAAATGCGTTTGTAGCTATAGAAAAAGAGATTATACATTTTAAAGTGAAAGAAAGAGTTGTAAGTAAATAAACAAAATATAAAATTTTAATCAAGATAATGAAAACAAAATTTTTTGTAAAAATTTCAAAAAAAATAAATAATAACAGTTTTGATTTAAGGCTAAATACAACAATAGCATTTTTACACATTAAAAGTTTGTGATACATTGATTCTAGCTATTAAAATAATACTTATTATTTTTTTGTAGTTTTTTACATTCGGGACTTATATTGGGTTTAATTTTTTTGTAAAAAATCATTGTCTAATCACACCATATGCTATATTTTATATAAGATGTTTAAAACGAATTAAAAACGCATTAAATACAAATAAAAATTGACTGCTTTTGCTTATAAAAATTATAGAACTGTAAAATTGAAATTTAAACACATTTATTAAAATCAAACAAAACCTTAAACCTATATTCAAATTTTATCCAAAATAGTTATAAATCATGTATTTTAGAACGTGAGATAATAAATCAATTCATAGATACATTTAACGTATTCAAGTTGGCCTATAATCGATAAAACTCTTTAACTTATATATTTTTTCTTATAAACCAAAACAATAAATAACCTAATTATAAAATTGGTTTTTTCTTAAATTTTGTGAGTTTATATAGAGAAAGCAATTTTTTTAATACAAATGTAAAAATACCTCTAAAAAAAGTTAAAAATTTTTTTTACAATATTTTATACCCTAATATTTATATTAAAGCTACAAAAAAAAGAGTTCAAATTGTATGATTCTTGTATTATTGAGAATTTTATTTCATTTAAGATGTCTAACAATTATATTAAAATTTCATGCCATTTTTAATTTTTTATTATCATTCATAAATATTTGAATGTTTTAATATTCATTTGAACCAATGAAAATAATTTACTTGAAAAAAAAATTAATCTTTTTTTTTACTCTCAGCTGAGAAAATTTTTTATTTATGTAAAATAGTAATTGGTAATTATGAATTTAGTTAAGTCTTAAGATTTGTAAACTGATTCAGATAAAAATTTAAAAAAATTCTTTAACTGAATTTTATTTTCGATTTGTGTTTTAAAAAGAATTCAAAGTTAAATGAATGCTCTTTTCATAATTCATTAACATAAAATAATACTTAATCTTAATAAATTATTGTAATTTTAGATAGTGTTTATATTTATTGCCCTTCTTTTTTTATGTAAGAAAATAATCAAATAAATACTATTAACCAATAATATTTAATAATCACATAAAAAGACACAATACTACAATTCAAAGCATACATTAAGCACGTGGAGTTTAAATGGACACAAGAAATGAATGAAATTGTAAGTAAACAACAAAAATACTTTGATTTTAATTTAAAAAAAATCTTGGAATCGGGTTAATTCACCCCTAGTGATAGAACATAAGTGTATAATATAACTGCAAAAATTTACTTCATTCTTTTATTTATTGAAAATAGCTACATCCAATTATTAAGATTTCTTTATATATTTATATTATTTGTTTTGTTTCTTATGTTCTGATTCTTATTATAGAATTTTATAAGATGTTATCAAGAAAAAATATTAAAAAAAAACATAAGTTATAGATTATATAACTTGAATAATTTTTTATGGTTTACAACAGATTATAATTGTTTTTTATGATAATCTTTGTTGCTATCGTGGTATTTATTATCTTCATTCCTAGAGGTTTCATCGGAATGCTTCTTTGAAAATTTCCTATCTTCCATTTTTTATTTCTCTTCTTTTAAAATCCACACCTATTTATAGCTTTATTTGATAAATTAGCAATTTATCAAATCTCACTATTTTATTTAAAAGTAAATATTTTATTTTTCATTATATTTATACAACTAAAAAATAATTAAAATTTTTAAGTAATGAAATTTTGAATCACAATTAAAATTTAATTAAATTTTAATTGAATTTCTTTAAATCTGAAAATACATATTTCCGACAATCTTATATCCACTTAGTAACAGTTTAGTTGATATCTATAATTTTTTAAATTCGAAATCGGTTATTTACAAAAAGTATTTATAGCATTTATTGAAAAATATGCCAAAATTTATTTATTTGTTAATCTGAAATATGTAATAGTGCTAGAGTACGTTAAAATAAGAAAATTTAAATAAATGGGTTTATTTATTTATAACCAAATATCTTGTATCGTTAGGTACCTTGTAGTGATTTAAGACATCTTTCTTCTATGTAGACATCCACTTCAATAGTAAATCGCTTCGATATCGGTCTTCTTTAGTTCCACATTTTTATCTCTTGGGGTTTTTAAGAATTTTTATTATAATTAATATTCTTATTAAAATTCATGAAACATAAACATGATTACTTATTTTTTTACAAAACTAAAACTTTTTTGATTTACCATTTCTTTTTTGTGATCTACAAAAATGCTGCGCACCACAATAGCATCTAAATGATCTTTAATAAAATGTTTTTATAGAAAAAATATCCTTGTAAATTTAAATAATGTTGAAAATTCATTATATGTGATATATTAATGGATATTGTTAGGGCTACACTGCATTTGCATTAATTTTGATTTTTATCGGATGATCTAAAATGAAAAAAGACAATAACAATATTAGGGGTGCAAAGTTCAAATATTAAAAAAACAAATTTAATACTGCCTAAAAATTGACTCTTATATTCATAATTTGTTTCGTTTTATATTTTTTATGCTTTGAAAAAAAATATCGTTTGTAATTTTTTACACCTTCTATTTCATGACTTTGCATAGCATGTGAGAATTCGATTTTCAACCTTGCAAAAAAAATATAAAAAAATAATAAATTATCAAACCATCTCTAATACTATTTATGCATGCAACTAAACTTCTAAATTTATCATACTAAGTCTCAGAACAATGATTATTATTTTATAATATAACTTATTATTATTTTTTTAAAAATATCATTTATTATTAGAAAAACAAATAAGCTTTTATATTAAACTGCTTTTTTAAAAACAAATCGAAAATTTAAGATATAACAAAACAACAAACAATTTTATAAAAATAGCAGAAAGTCTTGAAAACTACCCGATCCCAAATCAATTGTATATCAATATTCATATAAAATCATTTATATTTGAGCATATTAAATGTTGCATAGAAAAAACAATAATACTATCAAAAAAATAAATTATGTTTTTCATTCAATAGAAAAATTTTGATCGACTAATTTAATACTTTTTTCAAAAAGTTAATAATTTTAAGTTATATAAAAAAATTTTTATATATCTGCTGTTTCTGGATTAGATTAGTACATTTATTTGCACTGAATTGTATTTTTCAAATTTAATCAAATCAATCTAGTTGCACAATTTATATAAATTCGCTATATAATTAATGATATATAAATTAGCCGAAATATATTACTTTCTGTAGTTTTATGTTTCAGCATTTTTATTTTTTTGTGTAAAATACATTTTTTGTGCTTATAACATATGATTGTGTCATCAATTTATACACAAATTCCTTTTTGGTGTTATTACACAAATAAAAATACATCTTTGTATGGTAGTATCCGTATATATCGACTGATGTGTTTTTAAGTTCTTTTTTTTGATCTTACTCATATTAATTTATGACACAGCTTTTTGAATAATTTGCAATGCCAAAGAACCTAGATTTTTATAAACTCAATGTTAATAAAATTTAAGCGGCAAAAAAGAATTTATACACTGAATACAAAATCACTCTAAAAAATTGCAAGCTATACATTTTTTCGATTATTTAATATTTTATATGCTAATATAGAGCTTAAATGTATTTTCTATGTACGTGGACAATCAAACCAGATTCGAACACATCATAATAAATCGTTTTGCAATTTTACAAAAAGGCATTTACAATATTTTTTTAAAAAGCATATGAAACGAGCGAATCTGAAATTATGGAAAACACTGATCACAATAAATTATATAAAATTTATTTGTAGAAATTATAAAGAGACAGCTTAAGATTCAAATATAGCTTCCATACTAATAAAAGTTAAATTGAAAGAATATTTAATGATCAATAAATGATATTCATTAACACGAACTTTCTCTTAAATATTTAGATTATGAGCTCAAAACTTATCACATAGAAGTGATAAGCTAAATGACAATAAGAAAAGTCACAGATGATAGGAATACAATAATATTGCATGATTTATTTGTTTTTTCTCAACTTTGAACTTTTATTTTACTTTAAAGATTGTATCCATTAATTATTGCCTTTTGCCTTCTACTTCTTTCCATTAATTTTCTTCTTTGAACATTAAATGAATACTTTTTATATTGAGGAAGGATTTAAATCGGTCGTGACTGTTTTTGATACTCATATGAATGAATCGCGTACACAAAAAGAAAGTCAACCTTCTTTTGGATGAATTATCCATATTTCGTGCTTTTAACCAATGTTCCTCTTGACACGAAAAATGATATTTTAAATGTATTTAATGCATTAGATATTGTTAAATTTTGATTTTAACTGTCGCAAACGGTTTACCTTAACCAAAATATAATTATTATGATATTTATTTATAAGTTAGGGTTTTTTTGTGTGAAATATTTATCAGAAAACAAACTAAAAGGTTATATTTACTGGTTTGTTTTTGGCTTTTCTTAACGTAAATCTAATTGATCTTAAAAAATAAACACTGGTAGAAAAAGGAAACAGAAGTAGGTAGCAACTCCAATGGAACAGAGAAAAGACAAAACTAAATATAATGCTTATAAATATACTTCTTATA
This sequence comes from Edhazardia aedis USNM 41457, assembly GCA_000230595.3. Classification (NCBI taxonomy): domain Eukaryota; kingdom Fungi; phylum Microsporidia; family Culicosporidae; genus Edhazardia; species Edhazardia aedis. The sequence continues at coordinate 17,960 of AFBI03000024.1, read as the reverse complement.
TTTGAAAAAATAGATAGGGATCTTTTCAGTATGTTATATCGTTTGTGTTCTTAAAATCACCAAAAAAACTTTCTCGTCGTTTATTAGGTTAAGAAAAAAGCATATATTCTCTTTGAGATGTTTTTTCCAGACAAATGTTAGTTAGCACCGAATGTTTATTCCATAATTTACACAATAAAAAAAATTTTAACATTTTTTTCATAACAAGAATAGCCACCAAAGATATTTAAAAGGTTTAAGTGCATTGAATATAGAAGGAAACTTAAATTGGAGTTAAGTCAAACAAAATATCATTTTATTGATAGGCTACAATATGGTGTACGCTAAATAGTTTGACAGATTTGAAATATCATTTTGTTTACACAAAAAATTATATTAATTTATTAAATTTAAGTTTACAACAACATAAAAATCTTATATTTATTTTATTGCGTAAATTTGAAAACTACTGTTGAATAATATAAAGAAAAACGCTTTTAATGTTCTTAATGCAGCTTTTCTTGATTGTTGATAATAAAAACGGTGAAAAGAGAGAGAACCCACCATCAGAATAATAGAAAAAAGGATAGAAAGGCGACAATGAAAGCCTACAAACTTTTGAAAAATATGATATCTTTTATATTAACAATATTTAAGATAAAAATTTACAATCAGATACCATTTATTTTTTTCTTAACATTTCTATTTTTGATTACTTTCACTAGGTTTATTAAAGATTACTACTAAATGAGATGCTGTGATCATAACACCCGCTTAAACAACCACTATATTTTGATGAGGGCAATAAATATTGGTTTAATCAGATTTCTAACTTTAAAAAATAAAAGCGATACATTCTAGATAAAAAAGTTGTCATTAAAAAAACAACATTCCCTTAAATAAGTGTAAAAAAATTCCAATATTGTTTATAATATTGATTAGGTGCAATTAATCGATAGTAATAAAAAAAAATTCATATATTAATTTCAGTTTTTTCACATATAATAAATTTGGTTTTGATTATTTGAAATTTCTAATATAAATTTTTTAATGCGCTAATTGGAAAAGTTTCTACTTTATAACATATAAAAAAATGGCACAAAATCATTACAAAAAGAAAAAAATTGAATGGCGCATATATTTTTGCATTTTTTAATCTAAGCTGACATTTTTTAGTTTTTAACATGTAAATTAGACATTTAATTTAAAAAATCTGTATAGACATGGTTCTAAATTGCTATATTCGGCTATACTTTCAACAATGTCTAAGAAGGTACTTTTGATCATTATCAAGTCAATATAGAGCGACAATTAAAAAAGAAAAAAAATGTAGTTTTGGAATTTTGGGATTTCGGATCTTTTTTTATATAAATATCTTATTAATTTAAGATGTTATTTTGTGTTTGATGATTTGATAAAGTTATTTTTTCTAATGTATTTGTTTCAGTTGTGAAATATTATTTTCAATCTATCAAAACATAAAACAGTTTTTATAAAATTTATTCAAAGTAGAGAAAAAAAGTGTGATATAAGATATAAAGCATTTTAAAGATTGGTTTAGATTCATATTTTTTGTTTTCAAATTTTTAATTGCATACTCGTTTTCATATAAGGTGATTATTAAAGAAAATTAAATTAAATATTGATTGGTGCTTCTACTTTTCATGATATAATTTTATTCTCTTAAAAGGTATTTCATATTGTTGTGAATATATATACAAACTGCTAAACTAAGATAGATATTTTTTTTATTTAATTGAAACTACTTTTTTAGTAAAATTTTCATTTAAACGTTTTTAATTTATAAAACTATGATAAATAATTTTTAGAAATAAAATTTATGTTGACACAAGAAAAATAAAATTTAACTTTTTTTGGGATAACGCAAAAGCAAAATAAAATGCTTTCCAGTGTTTAGAAAAATTAATTGCTAAAGGCATATTTAGATTAAAAACATAATTTTTTTTAATTTGATAATAGATGGAAATTGCAATTAAATGATCTACTATGTTATGAATGTTAACCTATTTATACATAATTGGCAATTTTTATAATACATACAAAAGAAATTAGAATTTATTAGCAAAACATAATAAAAACGAATTTAAAAATATTTGCAAATTATGAAAATATTTTTTTAGTTATGAGGAAATAAATTGGTTTTTTTAAATCTGTCATGTTTTATACATTTTTTCAATATATTAAATTTATTTATAGAATCAGATGTCAAATCAAAAAAGCAGTATTTTCTGATTTAAGTTTTTTTTATGGAAAGGATATTTGGCATAAGAGTGTAAACAATTTCTTTATTTTTTTACTAAATTAAATACAAAACATGTAAATATCTATTGGGCATGATTCAAATTTTGAAAATCTGCATGAAAACGCTTAAATATATTTTTTAAATAATATTTTTGTCTTCTTTCACATCACCAGCCCTCTTTTTCTTTTTTTAATAAAATACATTAAAAAATATTTCAAGCAGTCCTTTAAACAATGAAAAACCAAGTGGAAGAAAGCGTTGCTCCTGCATTGAAGAGAAAAACTGATGATTACAAAGAAGATCCACTCAAAAAGAGAAAGAAGCCCAGCAAAATCAGAGAACATTCGAAAGAAAACAGTATCAAAGAAGAAGGAGCGAAAGAAGCTAAAATTCAGTGTGCAAAGTGCAAGAAGAAACTGAGAGTCAGCAACAATTTTGTGTGTAGATGCGGCTTTATTTTCTGTGCTTTACATAGATTTGACGACCAGCACGACTGTTCTTACGATTTTGTCAAAGATGGTAAGGAAATGCTACAAAAGAACAATCCAAAGGTTTACAGAGGAAAAATGGACAGAAGTTGGTGAATTTAATGAAAATCAATTTCTTTTGTATAAGCATTTCTATTTCATATATATTAGCAGAGCAAAAATGTATCTGATCTTTCTCTTGATCTATAACATATTAAATAAATTAACACTATTATTAATATTTACCATTACAATCGATGTTTTAAATTCAAATTTCTCTTAGAAATCAGTTATTTATGCCGTTGCTACTTTTTATATTGTTAATCAATCCTTGCTAGACAATCTGTAATTTCAGAAGTCTTTCAAATTATTTTTGCTGTTATTTTATTCTTTGTTTTTTTTTCAAGATTTAATTTTTTTAAAAAATAGAAATTGTAATGTATAACAACTTATTGTATTACGATTTTGATAAATTTTGATTCGTACTATTTGCACAAAAATGTATCTAAAAACTAATAAAAAAATCTATTTATTTAATGCATTATATGGATCGAAAGGTTTTTTTTTAATTTATCGAACATATGTCACAAAAAAATAAAATTTTTAAATTGTACTTTAGAACACAATAATAATTGATTATTCTATATAATTTTTGAAAGGTTTTGTTTGTATTCTATTCTTCGAAATAAATTTTTATTTTTCTCGCATTGAATATAAATTAACTTAAAATTCCCACGGCAAACATAAAAAAAATTCCAAACCGAAATAGTATATTTTTAATCTGAAAGTTATATATTTAATTTTAGGAAATACTATTTATTATTATTTTGAAAAAAATCGCTATTAATAACCACATAAAAACTGGTTTTACCATTAACAATGCTGTTCCCTTCATTTGCTTCTAACACGATAAAATTATGATTACAAATTATTAAAAATACACATTAAGTATGCTTATGACCGTAGACTATGATGAAATAAAAATGTCTTAATAGATCATGAAATGTCATCAAAAAGCTAAACAAAAATATACATAATTGAAGTATGAGGCACTACAAAATATTTGATAGGTTTGGTTATTGTTTAGTATTTTTGTGTCTAAATTTGCGATAAATATCACATATTATTAATAAATTAAAATAACTTTAAAAAAAATAGGAAGAAAGAAAAATGTATTATAGTTTTAGTGGAAATTGTAGTGGTAGAAATAATAGTGCACATAGTAAAAACATTGGTAGTAACTATAGTTCAAATAATAGTAATAACAATAATTATCTAAATAAATATAACAAAAACCTAGATTTTACAGATTCAAATCGAAATATTAATGTGTTAGAATGTTATTTGAAAAACGGATACGTTCCTCCATTACAATACATTTTTTATATTAAAAATATCAAAAATATATTTTGGTGAAAGCATAATAGGTTTTTATAGATAATTTGTTTTTTTTTGTGGTATATTTTATTTAAGTCTAGCGAAACGTTTTATATGTGTTATCCTGCTTTTTTAATATTGCCTTTATACTTTTATATAATCATAGCTCTTAAAAAAATTTAGGCTGTTTTATTGTTTTTAAAAATGTGCTTTGTTTAAGAATTCTAATTGCATTTATGGAAAGTAAACTTTAAATAATGTATACTTTAAAAACTCACCAAAAACGTATGCCATTATAATGTTGATATAATAATTTGCTGAGTGAAGCAATAAAGAAATATTATTAATTAGAAAAAGAAATCTAAATTTAGTTTATTACATTGTTTTGCAATACAAATTTGTGGGAATATGCTGAATTTTTTTATATTTAACATATTACTTTTGATAGAAAAAAACAAAAAAATTTGTTCTGTTTAAAACCACCAAAAAGTAATTCCTTTGTAAATACAAAAATAAGTTTTCTATATATATATATGTGAATATATTTAAATAGGAAGAATTGTATTGTTGTCTGCTTTAAGCACAAAAGATAATTTTTTTATTCATAATCCACCTTTTTCGATAACTATCAAAAAAATCTAATTTTTTTTATTGGAAATTGACATTTACTTATAGATGATTTATATATTTTTCAATATTTACATGTAGAAAGTCAATTAATCATACTGAAAAAAATGTTTTCCTATTTTTACTTAGTGTCCTTCCCTAAGTTCCTTCTACCAAAGGTCTGGTAGTTATGGAACAGCAGGGACTTTAGAACTTTAGCAACTCTGGGGGCCGGTTGCTGGTGTGTTTGTTCGAACTAGATTGGTTAGGCATTTAAATTAAAAAGGGAATAATTTTTAGGGGCCACTCAAGTTTAAGTAAAGATTTATAAAAAACGTTTTTCCGGAAAAATGTGAGGCTTTATTAAGAATCACATTTAGTATATATAATTTATTTTTTTTCAGAAATTTTTTGTAGATTTTACTTCTATAATTTACTTAATCGATCAATAAACAATAATTAATGATAACTTTAGAAGATGGAAACATTATAAGACTCTAAAGATAATTGTATTGAGATATTCATAAAAAAATTTTTGAAATAAAAATATAATGTATTTAGAATATATAGAATTAAAAAAGATGTTTATTTTCTTTTTGAACATTCTAACTACCAAAATCTAACAAAAATTAAACGAATTTTCATGACAAAACCACATAATGGTAGATCAAATCAAGAAAAGAGGAAAAATGTTGTTGAATATGGTTTTTTTGTCACAGGAAATTATAAATAAATAGATAAACTTTGATCAGCCAAATTTGGCCACAAACAAAATTTTATGATTCGCCAAAATATTTTTATGTTTATTAAAAACATATTATAATCAGTTTTTATTTTTTTGTGAGTTATAGGTTGAATAGTATAAATTTAGCAAATATATGATATATAATTTTTAAGTGTTATTTTTCTAGATATTTTGATCTATGTGAGTATATTTAGTTATATTTTTCTCTCTTTTAGACCTTTTGAACACGATAATTACGATTCGTTTGCATAAAAATAATACCTTTGATTTTTCTAACATTGCTACTGTTTTTAACAAATCTTGTTTTCGAACATTAAAGATTACAATAGTACATCATTTTAGATAAAAAAAGAGCATATACAAATAACGTGACTCAACGGTGATTTTTTGACACGGCTAGCAAATATTTTGTAAAGGCAATAGTTGTGTAAATAAAAATTTGGAATAAATTTATTATTTTGAATAATGATTCTAGCGCCAGAAGTGCGCCTGCTAATATGGTTATGCATTTCTTTTGTTCCTGTATCTTTTGGCACTTCAAAATATTAAAAAAATCATTAAAAAATATTCTTCTATTATATAGAAAATATGGATAATTAGAGTTTTGTATAATATGTGATTTTGTATTACAATTTCTGATTGAATACGTATTTTTATGTTTATAAATTTTAGTTGTTCCAAAAATAGAATGTGTCTAAGGTTTATCAAAAGATGCAATTTGAAAAAAAGAAAAAATTTAAAGAATATGTAATATTAAAACTAATTAATAGTTTACATTTGTTAATAAAAAAATAATGGAAAAAAATATTTTTTGCTTTTCTTTTAAGCATAATATTAATACTTATGGTTGGATAATCTGGGTCGAACTCGCGGTCTTCCCGATTTCTCACTATTGCTTGAATTGGTAAAAAATTTAAAAGACATTTTTCTCATTGTTTTTATTTTAAAAGATTCTTTTAAGCAATGTTTGATCAAAAAATAAAAATTTTTCTTTCTTTGATTATTGGTAATCTATGTACCAATAATCATCAACAATCAATTTTGATCTCAAAATTGATCAACTTCAAATATATCAAAAACAACAAATCAACATAAAAATATGTCAAGAAACGTCATTTCTACTGTTTTTCGGTGATAAGGAGATAAAAAATGTACAATTTAAATGTTAAACTTTTTTTCCGTTAGAAATAACTATTTCCAACTCTTATAATAAAAACATTTTAGAGTATTGTTTTAGGTATAAAAAAATATCAAGTAAATACAAAATTCCTCATTGCCAAATTGTATCGACTATTGTATATAGTTTATATGTTTTTATAGATGACATGAAGGTAAAAAGGGGTGGATAATGAAGATGCTCAAAGTGATTATATTGATTACTATTGCCCTGACAGGCCATACTGGTTTATTGGTAGTTTTAACCATTAAATATTCTTTATATGATAGAAATATCTGTTTCTTTATATAAAATGGATTGATGTTTTTTCGTCATATAGATAATAATTGTCAAATATCTAAACTCATTTTCATTTTTAAAAAACCAAAGATTTTTTATGGATAAGCCTCGAACTATTTCAGTCTCTAATATGCAATTCAGACGCTATGAGAGCTACAACAAATTCTTTGATTTTTTTTAAAAATAGTATTTTCCAATATTTGATTAATAAAAAGAATACTATTATTCAAAAAATAAAATTTAGTCATTTAAGAATCATCAATATATATAGTATCAATATTATTTTTTAAAAAAAACATATTTTTTTACAAACTAAAAACTAAATACACACAAAATAATTAAAATCGATGATAGAAAACATTTGAAACATGATTGATCTTCAAAGCCTGAACGCAATAAATATAGAGAGTTATTTACATTAATAATTAACGAAAATTTACTTCTAAAATATTTTATAATGTGGTATTATTTGCAAACTAAATTCAAATTAAAAAAATATTTATTTTTATTAGCTTTGTTATCATACTGGAAAAAAATAAGTTTTTATTATGATTTATAATTTTTGCATTTTTTTGCAATTTAGAAATGTAGTATACATGAATTTCTAAATAACAATATTTTGGCATCTTAAAAATTACTGATTTTTAGAGATAAAAAAAGATCACTATTCATTGATTAAAAGAAATGCAATAATAAAATAAGGAAAAGAATTTTTATAAATTTATTACTTTACTAGTATGAGTGCGAATTGCATAAATGATAGCGTTTGTAGTGATTGTAAAATTTTTAGTAGCAATAATATTTACATTTACAAAAATTAAAAGTTTATCAAAAGGTGTTGGATATAATGTTTTTCAGTGAGAAAATAATCTATATTTTATCGATTTTTTGATCAAAAAAAATCAAAGTTGATCATATATTGGTGCCAATTATCAAGATAAGATTGATATATCAAGTTTAAGTATTTTTATAATTTTATATCAGAAAAGTGATTGGTGCGTTACAATACATAAAAAAGCTTAAATAGCTTTATTCAACAAAGAGGATCGATTAAATCAAAAATTCTTACGAAATATCACAAAATGAAAAATCAGAAAAGCTCATGGGAGGGCACGTATATCCAACAAAGGAAATATATATAACTTGAAAATAAACAATATTTATACCAGAAAATTATTATAAAAATATATATATACGGTTGTATAAGAAATTTTATGTTGTTTTATCAAGGTAAATACAATTTTTAATTTGAAAAATATTAATTTGTGTTTTTTGCATTTCTTTATTTATGCAGTTTAAATTTTCCTTTTTGAAAAAAGCGATTTTTTGGATTTTAATATGATAAAATATTTTATACGTTAAGAATTATTAATATATACTAGATATTATATAATAAAAAGGTTTCTATGAGGTTGCGGTCGCCGCAGAATCATATATTTAGTAAAATTTTTTCTTGGAAGGAAAACTATAGAAAAACAAAGAATTTTTGAATCTATATGAAAGCTTCGTTTAGGGAATGTACCATTGAATAAAATGTTAGATTAAAATTTTTTATATAATGTTTGCTCCAAACCAATTTCTTCAAAAGAATTAAACCACTTTATCAACGATTTTACTAAGCGAATGTTGCAATTTCTAATTTTAGGTAAAAAATATTTCTCTTTACGGTTAATTTAAAAGTTTATTCATCAAATCAGCATTCAATCACATAATCTACAAAGTAAACATGCATTAAATAAAATATATAATTACAGCTGTTATTATTATATTTTTTGAGCTAAGATTTTTTTGTAAAAAATGTACAATCTAATGCTATTAGTATTAAAGTGTTTATTTTCAAAAGATTTTTTCTAAAAATGAAAATGTTTTTAATATGAATAGTATTATTGATTTACTATTTACTATATTTTTGTAGCAATGGCTCGATTTAAGACATTTATAGCGAAATATCAACTTAAATCAAAATCTCTAGATACAATTTACATGCTTTTCATATAAATGTATTCAAATTTATAGTCTGATAGGTTTAAAACAGCAATTTTTTTTTCTTTGGTAAAGTTTTTTCTTACAATACATTATTCTTCAAGATTAGATTGTTAGAACGATATGAAATAAGAAAAAATAAATTTCATTTGAGTATTTTTTTTGATGTTAAACATATTAGAAAGAAAAAAATGAAGACAACGTACCAAAGTTGAAAAATTCTTTACAAATTATTTTTTTTTATTTTGAATATATGTTATTGTATTTTATAAGAATTTTAGCTTTATAAGTAGAATTAATTGTGATGTAACTGTAAATATTGAGGACTTGATTCATACAATATTTATTGAAATGTATATTTATTCTTCGCATCAGTTTTTCATTCTCATCCTTAAAATATTTTTATTAGATAAATTGTATTAATTTATCACAATAAAAAAATATCTTCTTTTAATTAAAGATTGAAATCTTTTATCAAATCTTTAATCTAATATTTCATTTAATTCCGATTATTATTTATCATTTAATAAATAATAAATAATTAAAGTAAACAATTAATTAAAATATATATTACGTATTTACACAACAATTTTTAATAAACATTCATAGATTAAATGTCACATATTGTATTTGTGACAGTAACAATAGCACACCCAATATTTTTGAAAGATAAAACTATATATCATTGACATCATTACATCATTTTATGTATTTCATTGATGATGTTATAGTATTTACTTGAAAGCTTTTGAAGAATGAATCAAAATATGATAAAAATCTTTGATATAAAACAAAAAGATTATTTTTTCTAAAATATTAAAGTTTTTTTAGTAATTTTTATATATTTTTAAAGATTGTATTGTTTCTTATTATGTGTTTCCGAACACTAATTCCAACCCATTAAAAGTAATAAACAACAAAATTATGTAGAAAATATTTCGAACATATATTTAAAGTGTTTTTAATATATTTTTGGAGCAATTGCTAAGTTATCTTTTTCATTCTGAATTCTTACCATAAGAACATTAAATTTAGTATACATTTAGTGTTTTTGACATTCTTTGATTTAAAATAGATGAAATATAAAGAAAATTATTAGCAATTAAAAATTCAATTTTTTATAAAATTCATACTTAAAAATACTTATTAAGAAAAAATCTTTTTAACCAATTGCTGCAATACCTTCTTTATATATAATATTGTGATAACCACAATGTTAATTTTTTGAAAACACAAAAAATCATAATGCAGCGAGTATATGTGGGAATAGTTGTCGGAAATATGCAATTTCATATTTTAGATTTTAATAAATTTATATTAAAATTAGATTTGTTTTTAATTGTGATTTAAAAATTTTATGAATTTAAAATTTTTCAATTAGATAAATAAAATGATAAATGAAACATTTACTTTTTAATATAATAGTGAGATTTTATAAATTGCTAATTTATCAAATAAATCTATTAATGGTGTGAATTTGAGAAAACAGGAATAAAAATCGAAGATAAGAAATTTTCAAACAAACATTTCCGATGAAACCTCACGGAATAAAAATAATAAATATCACAATAACAACAATATTAATTATGACATTGAAAATTTTGAAATGACTAGTATCGGTAGATAAAAATTGGCTTCCAAAATTTTCTCACACAATGCGTTACTTCCCTATAGAAAAATTTACTAAAGCTGTTTTAATTCTTTTATACATAAGAAAAATATATTGATAAAAAAATTTTGATAATTTTCTAATTAAGATAAATCATTCCATCAAAACATATATAGTTATATGTGTATTTTTATAAATTAATAATATATTCAATAATTTTTATTTACAATTATTATAAATTAATTAATTCCTTCAAGTGTATAATCACAGCCTGAAACCTGATCAAAACGGATCATTCGTATCGCGATTAACGTATAGAATTTCATAATTTTTTACAATTATGAGCATATTTTTAACGAAAAAATTGAATAGATTATATTCATAAAATCAGTCAAATTAGAATATTATGTGACATTTATTTTGAAATAAGAACTAGCTTTTTTAGAAAGAAAAATTCAAAAAAGGTTCGCAACTTTTTTGTTATAATTTTTTTAAGCATTATTGCTACTTAAGTATTACTCTCACCAATATTATTATTATAAACGAATCTCTCTCATCCTTTTCTTTCTTTTTTAAATGATATCCCTTTGTGATTTTTTTTAACACAGAGAAAATCACAATTTTTCTGATATGGCAAAATTTAAAAATAGTTTTTTTATATATACTAATATTTTTTAATTGAAAAAATACAAATTCGAAAACTATAAAACTTGATTTAGATACTATTCTATTCTAATTAATCAAGATATATGATAGTTTATCATATGATATATTTATATAACCAAAAACAGTTTCTTTTTATATAAATTTCTCATATTATATCACAAAAATGACTTTATCTCGCATAATAAGTTTTAAAATATTAGGTAAATTAAAAGTTCAATTTAAAAATTTAAAGTTATAAAATAAAATAACTTCCAAAACTAAGATTTTGTTTCATAATTAGACAAACAAAAGTAAAAACATGTTGAAAAATAAAAAACAGAATGTTTTGAATACTTTATACCATCTAGTTTTTTGTAATGTTAGGATTAGGTTTTGGTTGCAAATTTTCATCTTGTTGGGAATTTTCTGCTGCTGATGCACTAAGCTCACATTCTTCCTTAGCTTCTTTAACGCAAATAGTTTGTGTTTCGATATCGATTGTGGTGCTGTTTTCTGGCAACGCCATAAAATCCTCATGAATACCCTCATTTATAAATAATTGGCAGCATTGTGGCCATTGATGTTTCATTATATCACTTTTTTCTGAAAAGAAAAACAAAACTGCGTTTAAGCATGTGTACAAGGTGTCAATAAACAATAACATAAAAACCATACTTGTAAATGCGATCAAGAGATCAAGTTCAGCAGATTTATCATATTGTGCTACTAAAAACTTTATACCATAGCTAATAAAACCTATAATGGGCACGATGGCTACCAGTAAATTATTTCTATTTTGAAGTTTACTTATCATGTACTTGTTAGACAATGCATTTGACATTTTTGCTGCGCCATTTAAACCAACATTATCAGTTACTAGATAAAAAAATGTGAATGTGGCGTTTTTTGATATAAAACCAGCCGTTAGCACATCCATAAACCTTATGTATGCATTATTAGCTGATTTACAAAATTCTATAAAGCCTTTATCTGATTCTTTTATTTCAATATATGAAGTGAAGTTCAGAATTTGACTTATTGGTAAAACAAAGCCGGCAAAACATATGCTACCAATATGAAAGCAACAGCTTTTGAAAGCGTGCCAAACAGATTTTTTACATTTTACTGATTTGTACAAATATGAAATAAGAAAAAGTCTTGATCCATATAAAATGTTAAATAGAGACCATTTATAGAATATTATTTGTATAATATATTCTATCATTGTTAGATTAGAATTAAATATTTTATACTGATATTCTGCAACAAATAATCCGAACAGTATTGCTAAGGCTATCAGTACGCATAAATCAAGTATTATATTGTCGATTTCGTAGAAGATAAACACAATTTTAAACATATTCTGTATATATCTTGCGCGTTTTGGTGTAAAAATATATAGCATTATCATTGCAAAAAGTGCTGCTAAGACGAAAAGTGAAAGGTAAATGGTTAATGAAGTCATATTTGCAACAATATTTTCAATTAGCGGCATGGTTTTAAAACAGATACATACACCAGCTAACAATGGAACAGAAACAATCAGAATCACAGAAGAAACATACGTATTGTATACCATTGCTTTTCTTATATATGCTCTTACTGTAAATATACATGTAAAAATTACTATAAATGCTGCTAAATATTTTAGTATATCAATATCTTTCATCGTCAGTTTTTCAAAATAATCTAAATATTTTCTATTACAGTACATCAAAAGCAAGATATAAATTACAAACGCATGTATATCGTATATTTTTTTTGTCGTTTTGTTTTTTATATGCTCTATGTGGTTATTATTCCCCTCATTTGTGTATTGTTTTAATGATGTTTCCTGTGTGATGGTTGTTTGCAGTATGTTTTTTTCTTCTTCTTCTTTTATAGGATCTTGCATTTTATTTTCGAATTCTCGTATCTATTTATATATTATGGCTTAATGAAATTTGGATTTTTTTCACCTTTGGTTGTTTTTATTATAAATCAAGTTGGTTTTTTAAAATGAAACAGATTAGCTAATTGGATGACTCCTTGAATTTGGTTATTTTGATTAACGAGATATTTGGTTTGTAAATTAAACTGATTATCGATTAGTGTATTTCTTATTTTTTTAATTTTTTGCTTGCCGCTTTAAGTGAACATCAAAAGTGTTTTTTTTCGTAGGAATTGTTTTTAATAATTTTTATTAATTACTAGAAAACTGGTTAAAGCTAGTAATTCGACTTTTTTACATTTTAAAACCAAAAACTGCAAATGATAAAAAAGGAGAAAAATTGACACCAAAAAATTTATTAAAAAATAGATTCTAAATCAATTTTGAAAAATAAATTAACATTAAATTTGTTAAAAATTTAATAAAAAACTTTCTCTTTTGTTTTTCGGTGTTTCTAGTTAAGTTTTTGAAGTAAATCGTTAAAATTAACTAAAAATATTTACTAAATCTGAATGAAGTATACAGAATAGTTTTTTAAAACATCATCTGAACCTAAAAAGAAATAATTATATCATTAATTATGTCAAAAAGATTACGTTAGAAAACAAAGAAAATTCCCCTATTTTTAAAAATATATTCAAGTTCTTGAAGGTTGAGAAATGTAAAAAACTGAATAAAATTGATATTTAAGAACATCTATTATTTTTAAAAATTATCTGTAATAAAAATCCAATAAAAATAAACGAACATTAAAGCGCTGTAAATAAACATTCTTTCCTTCATTATTTAAATGTTTTTTAAACAACAATTAATAGTTTATATTTGTTGCATTTTTGTAAAATCAAGTAACAAACGAAAAAAATAAAAAATCCGAAATATACATTCGATTAACTAAAATTACGGATACAAAATGTTTTAAGGATTCAATAAGATATTACCCAAATAAAAACAATTTTAAAATAAATAAAAGGAAGTCTACTACAAGTTTATTCATTTATCTTCTAAAGCCAGTCTAAAAATCCAAATTCCGATTCGTCAACCATATTGAATAAGTCTTCCTCATCGACCAAAAAATCATATCTTTTAGTAACAACAGCACATAATACAAACAATGTAGCCAACGTTAAAAAAAAATCCCAAAAATTTTCGCGTATTGACTTCATTATTCTCGATTTTGCCCTTCTTTTATTCTTGAAAAAAAACACCTATTAATTCTTTTTGTTTGAGAATTTGTCGCAGAATGTGAAACTTTTCATATTTTTTATTTATGTTCAGAATGTCTTTTTATTGTTCAAAATTTGTTAGAAATTAAATTATTACTTTCCTAAATTAAGACAATTGCTGTCATACTATGTTTATGGTAAGTTTTTTAAATTCTTGATTTTTTGAAGCCATTATCATATGTTTAATTTAGTGGTGGATTAATTTACAGCCAAAATAATATTTATTATACAAAAACACCGTTTCAGTTTTGTCCAATAATATCGCGATGTATTTAAACAAGCAAAAAATGAAAATAACTTTGATTAAATTTTTAAGTATTTCATATTTGTTCTAAATGTTTTTTAATCTAACTATAGATTTTAAAACATTAATAAACATGATTTCTCACAAATGATTTCATTTTCTTTTGTGCTGTTTATTTAAATTTTTATAAAATCATAATTAAATAATTAGTTTCTTGTATGAATATTTCGTAAAATAACGTCAAATTTGTTTATAAACTAAAATTTTCTATTTTTTTCTAGCAGTGAATATCAATTAAATCAAAAAGCATACAATATAATACATCAATTCCTTTTGAATAACGCATTAAAAAAATACTATGGTTGATAATATTACATATTCAATTGCATGCGCACTTAAATAGCTGATATTTCGATTGAAATAATAACGAATTTAACAAGATGACAATATTTGAATGATCTTGATATAAGATAAGATAACAAAATTAAAAAAGAAAAATATTGAATAACTTAGCTTGCACTTTATTAAATAAGAAAAAACATATAGAAAACTAATAAGAATTTCAAATTTTAGTCTAATCAATATTTACTTTGCATTTTAATTTTTTTATTTTCAAAGTTTGTCGAATTCCCGCAAAATGAAGTTTCGCAAAAATTTCCTTGCATCATTATTTGGCATAATATTGTAAAAAACACAAATTGTATTTATTCTAATTGAATAAAAGAAAATATAAAAATAGACTACTACCTCAAAATAATACATATCGTTCTGAGTTTGTACAGCTGAAAACTGTTTCAGTTCATAAATCAAAAGGAATTACAAAAAGAGGAATTCACCAATCAAATTGCTAGATTTTTCAAAAGCCAAAAAAAGAAACAGCGCAGTAGGTGTATAAGCAAAAACATAGCCAAATAAAATTATGAAATACACTTGCAATAATTTTGAAATTGTTACAAACTATTTCAATCAAACACACCTCCACACAGGCTGATCAACTTGCAACGATTAGCGATCTTCCTTGGTGTCAATTTAAAACCCCAATTTGGACGCATCTGTCGTCTAATGTATTAAGTTGAGATGCAAGGAATCCGCATGCATAACAGGAGAAAAAAATAACAATAAAAGGGCAATTTAAAAGAAAAAAGAACGTAATACGTTAATAACAATACATTTACTAATCAATGATCAACAATCCAAGTTTATTTAATCAATTTTTCTTTTACTGTCGATTTCTACAACATACACCAAGAATCGATTTTAGGGAAGGCCGCCGACCATATCGATAGGCAAATTTTTTATTTTTAACTTTTTTGTTTATTAAGTTGGCAAAATTATCATATATTCGAAATAAATTACTGATAAATCTATCAATGTTTTTATTTATGTCAAATCTATGCTCACAAAGATTTGTTAACAATTCCAAAGATTAGATTTCATAGATAACAAATCAAATTGATATTTTTTAAAAGAAAAACAAAAGCAATATTTTTTGGTTATTTATTCAACAAAAAAAGATAAAAAATGGCGTTAAAATCATGTTTGACATTCATATGTGATATTGGTTTTTTATTTGTTTAAAAAATAGTATTTAAAAATTTTGATTTGTGCATTTTTGATGAGTTTAGCTATAAATACAGCTTCTAAATAAATAATATGCGATTTCAAAAATAAAATTTATATATACTAATTGTTCTCCAAAATCTGCCTACATCCAACGCAAAAAATATTCATTTAATAAACTATTATTAGGAATTAAAACCATTTCCCTTTATTTTTCAATTTTCATAGTATGTGAAATTATATTTCATAATGTAATATAATTAATCATATTGGAACTAAATATATGATTTAAGTATTGAATTTATAGTTTCATTATTTTTACATAAATATAATTAGAACAAAAAAACAATTACAACAGAAAATTACCAAAAACTGTGCTTATTTTAAAAAAAATTTTAGTTGAAAATTGAAATATATTATGATAGAATATATTTGATATTATCATACATTCTTTTAGCAAATAGCTAAATAGCTAAATTATTTAAAATTACATTTTATTTCATTCTCTGTATAAAAATTGTTGTTTATTTATATAATAAAAAGCTGTGTTATATATTAAAAAACAGTAAAAAAAATTAGATTTATATTAAACAAACAGAAGGTACAATATAATTTATAATTATAGATAAGATTTCTGATGAAATTACAATTGAGAATAAAGGTTGAAAAAAACAATACCCACAAACAAAAATGTATAGAGAGAATGATTTATACATGAAAATTGATTTTACTAGAATAAAAATAAAAAAAATCCATTTTTTTACGTAAAAAATCAAAATAACGATTAAATGTTGGAATTTAAAAAATTTTGTTTTTTATATGAATTATTTTAAAGAAACTTAACAGTTTGGTGCAAAGTAAATTATGTTTTTTAAAAAATCATAAAAAAACACTTTAAATTCAATCGCAAATACATGGTTTATCAGTGATCGTGCGATCAAAATAAGTTGTTATTGTCAATCATCAAAAATTTCGCGCTAAAATGTTTTAGAGCATAAAAATGCGAAAGAAGACATTATTTTACTAAAATTTGTAGAATTACTGGATTTAAAATGAAACAAGAATCTATATATGAAAGTTTTTTTAAAATTTTTTTATCTTTCATTTTCATGTGTTAAACTAATGGTTATGGTAATGTGTTTTGCGCAAAAGGCATCTTTGGCATCTTTTTCAGATTTATTCTATTTATGAGTTTTTTTTAGGAAATGTTGAGAAATAAAAATTTGACAGAATATATTTTAGAAGAGCACACCTAAAAAGAAATATCAAAAAATCAAAATCACAACAAAAAGTGTTTTTGGTATAAAAAAATGTAATCAAAAAATTTAAATGTAACAAACGTTGCAATTTTTATTAATGCATGTTTTTTTCTTTTGCAGGCATAACTACATAATAAAAAAATTTCGAGGCATAATTTTTAAAGATTTTTTTTCCCAAACAAAAATTGAATGTTTATCAACTTTCTTAAAGTACTTCTTCACTTTTTTCCTCGAATTGTAACACAAAATTTATTTTTTAGGGCAATTTGTATTTTTGATTCATAAAAAATGAAGTTATAAGTAAATGTAAGGAAAAACAAAAGAATAGAATTAAAAAAAAAGTTTATTTGAAAATAAGACTTTTGTTTTTTAGTAAAAAAACAAAAATAATATTTGTAAAAAAATATTTTTACAAGTGTGTAAATAAATATATCAAAGATAATAATAACAATTTATCTTTTTATTGTTTTTAGAGATATAAGGCTGGATTAGGTGTATCATCTGTTACTTTAAATTGTTCTTGAAATCCTATTTACCAATTTAATTTCTATCTCGTTGGAGAAATGTATATAGGCAATTTTTATAAAGACGAAATGATCAGATTTATCTGCAGT
>AFBI03000239.1:0-14779 GCA_000230595.3 Edhazardia aedis USNM 41457 | reverse complement strand
TAAAAGAAATAACACTTTAATTGCGTTACATTTATGATTTTTAATTTTTTTCTAAGAAAATAAATAAGACACAAGGAAAAAAATCTTCTTTAAATTTTAATCAAGAAGATTTTTGGATTGATAAAATTTGAATAAACATACACTAAATCAACCAATATTTCATTTAAAATTGTATTGAATAACAAATTTTTACAACATAATTTTATACTACACGTTAGTTTTGAAATTTTCGATTTTGATTCATTTATCTAAAAATACTATTAATGTTTGGGTTATTAAAAAAATGTAACATTTATAACCAAAAAATATGATTTACGAGATAAAAAAACAGGTTTGAATTCTACATAAATGTTTTTTTAAAAAAGAAAAATATATCGTGAAAAAACGCTTCAAATTGCGAGATTCTCCATCATTCTTTTATGAAAAATCGTGCAAATAATCGTTTATTATATAAAATTTTATTTAAATAAAATTATTGTTTTTTTATATGTACTTGATATACTTTTATTGTTTTGGTGCGTCTTTTTTGTCATCTCTTCATTATTTTTGCCATTTACACATTTTCTGCTTCTCTTTTTTCCTGCACATATCGGAAAATACTTTATTAACTAGAAATTAAAATATTTTTTTTTAAATCACTATACATCTGCAAATATTTATTACATTTTAATCTTTTTTCGAGTATAAATCTAGAAAAATAAAGATAAAATTATATTTTAGCATTCTAAAAAAATTTGCGAAAGTAGTTTTCTAAAAAATATTATAAAAAATTTCGATTTTTCACCTGATATTGGATTTCAATACAATTGTGTCATATAATATAGGGGAAATCTAGCTTATCAATGTTTCATAGATAATTGAAATTTTTTTTGTTTTATAATAAGTTATTTTCTTTATTATTGTTTTTTTAATGCATAAATTTTTTTTTCGCTTTATAAAAAGTTGCTTCAGAAACAATAACTAATGTTCCTTAACTCGTGTATTATTTTTGATTAGATATATTATTGGGGAATAAAATTGATATTTTTCATATAATTCACACAACTATAATATTTTTTATGTCAATTTTGTAAGATCGCACTATATTATCTAGTTTAATAAGTTTATTACAAATTTATATTCCAATTTATTAATGAAAAATGTGAGGTTTAACAAACTAAATTTTTATAACATGCAAAATTTAATAATTTTGAACAGCAAATTTTATTTTATGATCATCTTATCCTTGAATGCTTGATATTATATAGAAAAAAAATATGAATGTAAAAGTTGTGTGCTAGTCTGCAGTAAAGTTATTATTGATCTCATATGTTCAATTAAAGTTTGTATATTTATTGTTATCTGAACTTTTTTTTACTTTTTATGTCGTATATTGTGTAGTGCTTGCATTTGAAAAGTTTGTGAATAATCCAATTCAAGTTTTTTTTTGATTGGTTGATATTTTACAATTTAGAGTATATAAAAAATTGTTAATTCTGGTTTAAACACAAACCACGCATTTAACAGAAATAAATCAGTAAATTATGTGAAAAAATATAAACAAAGCAATAAGTTCGATATTTAGAGGACCAAAAAATTGTTATTTTTGTTGAATTATAATAATATGTATTCCTAAAATATGTTCATAAAGTCAATTAATTGCTTTTCTTATAAAAATCTGAATAATTGTTTCGCATAAATATTGTAAATTCTTTCTTTATATTTAAAATATCATTAATATAAGTTAAATTTTTTATTAGATATATAATTATAACATATTTTTGTAGACAATTCGATTTCCTAATGTAACTGAATTTCAAGTCTGCAATACAAAAATTGCAATTTTTTTAATTTCTTTATTAATAGCACAATGAGTTTGTCACTATTTTTATTTTAATTTATCTTCTTCATATCAGCACAAACAGAGTATTTTTTCAAAATTTATTCCGAAAAAATCGGCTAAATTGTGGACAAAAAAATAAAGATAAATCAGTGGAGCTAACAGAAAACCAAAAAATCCAATAAAAAGAAGAGGTTTATAGACTGTAGCGGTCTAAATATACAATATAAGTTTATATCAAACGTATATTCGCGTTTTATGTTCAAATGTGTAAATATATCTTTTTCCTTTCGGATAAGTGAAGTGCCTATAATAACATCGAATTTTAAACAACATTATGTAAATTACCTAAAATCAACATAAACGTATTTTTCATGTGTTTACATTTAAATTTTTTAGTGAAAAAATCATGTTTTATCGAGATTTATTTATAAATAAATTGTTTATGATTTAATGGCATGTGTTTGAAAAAATATTATGAATAAGCTATTTTAAAATTGTTAGAAATGTGTATTTTGGTGTAAAACTATTAATATTCTTACATATAGTTGGTATTAGTAGAATTTTATTTTAGAAATTTATAAAAATTTTATCATAACCAAAAAGAAAAAGATAATGAAAATTTTCACATTTTTTTCACTTTGAACAGAGTTTTATTCAAATAGATTTAATAACATATGTGATTCTAATTCATTTACTTATATAGTTAAAAGTGTTAAAGTTTACAAATAATAAGTAATAATACAATTTTCCCATTTTTGTTGGTTGTAGATTAAGTGCAAAATTTTGTAAATAATAAGGGATATTCATTTAATTGCGCATAGAAGGTAATATTTTATTAATCGACACCAACAATAATCTTCATAAATACTAGCTTATTCATATATGTCTTGTGTTCAAGATGCTGAACTATTTTTTATGTGACTTAAGAATAGAAAAATAGTTTGCAAGGGTTGATAAAGTTTTTCGAAAAGATTTTTCTTATTTTTAGGAAGAGATATTTGTCAGAAGTTTTGCTAAGAGCTAGATATTTATTTTTACAAGTTGATTACATAGTTTTAATAGTGGCTTTTGTTAAATTATCACATTATAATACAGCAATCGAATTAATAGTAACATACTTAGGTGTGATACTTCGCAATAGTGAAAAGTAACAAGAATTCATATTAATTGTTCATAAATGATGCTAAATAAAGAATTTAATAGAAACTTTTCTAATGTTGCATTTTGTGTTTTATTTAAAAATGAAACAAAAATTGCAATTATTATCTATAGTAGTTGTTCTTATTTTTGAAAATAGCTACTTGTGTCATAAAGGTTTGAGAAATTAATATATAAGCAAAAATATAAATGGTATAAATATATTTAATTTATAATGTCTTAAAAAAATCTTTTGTATTCTCGTTTTTATTATACTTATACTAACAATTAATATAAAAAATATGTTTGTAATCGCAATATTTTCTTAAATTATTTAAAATAACTGAATTCTCGTTATTTACGACAATACAAGATTTACAAATTATATAAAATGTTTAATTTTTGTCGATTGAAACTATATCAAATTTGTTTATACATCAAAAAATTTCAATTTTTTTAAATAAAAATTTATTCTGTTTTTTTTCTAATACATTCTCTTATCAAAAAAAATATCATTTATGTTTTATATTTTCGTCGGTATTTTCCTATTCTCTAATTTATGAATTTGATGCATTTCTTGATCAAAATTAGTTGATTGTTGACGATCATGGGTACAAATTTTATAGAAGAAGATAAATATAATTTTTTGTGATTTTTAATATATTTATCGAAGTGGCACAAGCCTAATCTGGTTGAAAACGTGCTATAAGAAACCATGTGCGTAATTGTATCGAGAAAATATCTTTTATTTATATACCAAACCAAAAAACAGTGATAAATTGGTAAGATCGCGAGTCGTCCCAGAATAACTAATTTGCATGATACTTTTGTTGTATAAAAATTTTAAAAAAATATCTGCCTTGTGCAAAGCGAAAAATATTATATAAATGGCATCAAGCAATAAAAAATCTTATGAAAACATAAGGTTTAATTGATTTAGAGAAATAAATTATAAGAACATTCAAAGTTTAAAAAATGCTAAAATACCATAAAAAATTTTTTGTGAAATGACTTAAGATTATTTTTTTTACATACATCTATCTCGGATATCATTCGTTTTGCCTTAGATAAAAATAAGATTATAGAGTATATAACATATAAACATATATATGGCAAATACTTAATACAATCCTTCAATTACGCACGCTATTGAATAAAACACGCAAATTTATATTGAATCATAAATTTGAGGAACCACATTGTTCGCTAATGGAAAAAAAATTGTTTTTACTCATACATCCTAGGTCTTTTGAATAATTTATAATCGATGAAAAATAATATATTGGTCCCATTAAAATGCTCATATATTTTTATAAAACAAACAAAAATAATTTACGATATATGTGAATGTTTTTAGTTCTTATACCACAAAATGTGCAATAAAAATTTAAATTGATACATAAACAAATTTGATATGTTAGGATTCGTAATAGAACGCATTTATAGTGAATTTATACGGTACATGCATATACAAAAAAGCTCAAAAAATAGCAATATCACAAAGTTTCATTTTTTATGTAATGTTATAATAATATTTAAATTCTATCTAAAAAGTAATTTGAATTCAAATATGATTTTTTTTGTACTATAACGATTTGTAATTAATTTAAGATTTTTAGGTGAAATTAAGAATTTTTTTGTAATTTTCATTATAATTCATTTTAAAAAGAAAAAAAGTCATTTATTTAAATGTTTTTTTTAATGATTATTAGTTAAAAGCATCTGGTGTTTATTATATTTATTATTGGTAATTAATATTGTTTGAAAATTTTATAATTTTAAGTAAATTAAATATTGAATTGCAAATAATTAAATTTTTTCTTTTTTTTCGGTGCTATGTAAATAGTGAAAATTCAGTTGTTATTGTCTTAAAAAAATTTAATTATAATGTAATATTGTAGAAATTTTTTTCTTTTTGCCTATCGAAGTCAGTTTTACTGCTTTCAGATCTACTAGGTACTTTACAAGAGTTATTTATGCGCGTTTATGTTTCTATTTATTAAAATAATGAAACAATAAAATAATGTGTTTTTTAAAGGTTCTTTAACGGCAATAAAAATTTCCATTTTTGAATTTAAGTATTTTAAATTGTAGAATTCAAGTGCAACAAAGACCACATTATTCAATTAATTCTTGAGATTACAATATAAACTGGATAAATATTCAAGGATCTAATCTTTAGTTAAATTATCAAATTAGCAAAATTATAATTAACTTTAGTATATTGTTACAATTTTCAACTTTTAATAAACTAAAAATAACATAAATTAAGTAAAAAAACATGTATATTAGATTCATAAATTGTGCATAGCATTTAGATGCTTTAAAATGTGTTTACAATTATAGAACTTTATCTTTTAAGCTATCAATGTAAATTTCTCTGTCATATTGTCATTATTTTTATATAAATATATGGTTTAGTATGTTAAATAGACATGTATATAATTCAGAAATTTATCTCTTTATCGTATCATAATACAATTTCTGTTAAAAATCAACACTTACATTAAAAACAAATATAAAAGGATGCAATCAACCTAGAAAGTTTATTTACTATTTTTAAACAATCACTACCAAAAAGATCTCAAATAAAAAAAAATATTAAAAAAGAAAAAATAAAACAAAACAGTATAATTAAAATTATATAGATCACTATGAAAATAGCATTTTTTCAGTACTGCTACCCTTTTTTGCCTTATCTTGATGTTTTTTTTTATTGATTAAAAGTAGATAAAAAAGTTTAAATTATTTAACAAAATGATTTGATTAAAAATTTCTTTACAATTTTCGTTTATAAAAAATATGCTAAAAGTCGAAAATAATAAGTATTTTTTGAAATATCTACTAAAAGTAAAATTTACCGCGAATTTATATTTTTTTTAATGAAGTTTGCATAACTAAATTTGATTAAAAATTATTTGTATTTCGATATCATAAAGTTTTAAATTTTATTTATTGTTTTTAGCTCAATTTTTAAAAAAATTATAAAAACGCTATTATCTTATGATTTTCATTTTTAATTTGATATTTTTTAAATCTATAATGTTTCATGAACAGGTTGATCAAAACTTAAAAGAGTAGGTATTGATATGTTATAATAATATGATTAGATTGCAATTTTTTGTTTATTCATTCATTCAATAGTTTTTAAATTTTTATCTCCTTCCCAAAGCATCATTATCGCATTTCGATATCCACACATACAAATCTTAACTATTCTTTTCCTTATATTAATGCGCAGAATACAAATAATAGCATTTTTTTAAGGTTTATTTAAAATTTTTATAGACTTAAAAATTATAAAAAAAGAATTAAGGGTTGGATGACCTCGGTCGACCTCGTGTTCTTCCCGATTTATCGCCACCTGGTGAAATGATATTAAATATAAAAGACATTTCTCGATCATATTTATTTATCAAAGCTTTATAAGCTTTTTGGTGATCAAAATGCACCAATCAATTTTGATAAAAAAACGATCAGTTCATCAATTTTCATTGGTTGTCGATTATCTTCGACTCTTACACCAATGTACTACAACTTCAATCTTTTTTGATCAATAAATTGATCAAAAATCAAAAACTTTCAAAAACATCAAAATGTCAAAAAATATCAAATCGAAAATATTTTTAGATACAAAGAAACCAATAAAAACATTTTTCTTGTTCAATGTTTTCTGGTGTCATTACAATTTTAAGAATTTCAAAAAATAAAAAAAACATTCGAATTTACTAAAAAATGTATTACAGTAAATTAAAAAAATATTAACGAAAAAAATGAAAATTGATGAATAAAATTGTGTTTACATTGTTTTTAAATTTTCTGAATCATGATTTATACAAATTATTCTAATTTATAAGCTCTAATCTATTGAGCCTCAATTCTGGTAAATGAACCCAAATAATTATGTTTTTGTATGTAATTGTAATAAAAACTGTCTTAATATATTGCAATATGAATACATCTCTGAATCATCTTTATGATTTTGGTTTATACCAGGAAATTACCAAACAAAACCTTTAGCGGGGAATTTTAAGTATCGACTATTTTTGACCCGATATTGCAGAAAATATAATTTATACAAGAGCTATTGCATCTTCAGATTCAACATTAAATCAAAAAACTTTTTTTTGTGTAAAAAATCACATAATAAAATCATGATCTCTTTCTAGTATTATCGTTAAATTTAAATTTAGTCTTACATAAGCAACAAAGAAGCTTGATCAAATTGTGGAAAAATTGAATGTATACTAAAAATTACAACAGTGAATTTATATCAAAATTTTGTATATTTATGGTTATTTTATTTAATGAAAGATACACTCATTGTTCATTTGTTTGCATTAAATCTTGTTATTTAATTGGTTATTTTGTTTTTGGTAATTTTTATCGATTCATCTACTTAAATTTATTTCGTGAAGGGAACTTATTTTGAGAAAGTCACAAAAATTTTAGTTTTTGCAATATTGTCTATAAATTGAAAATATTTTAGAATTGAATTGTAATTATAAAAAGCCTTATAATACTGCAATAAGCAATATTATTGGTGTTTAAACCAATATCCACCAACAAAGCCATATGAAAGTTATGCAAAAAAACATAATGTCTATATTATGTAGCTTAATCGGTCATCAGAAAAATATTATTTTGTAAGAGTGTTTGATAAAAAAAAGATTAGTAGACACAATCAAATATGAACACATATTTCAGGTTATAATATGTTAAAGAAAAAATAAAAATATTAGCTTTTTGTATTTGTAATTCAATTAAATTAATGTATTCAGATTTTATTAGTATGAACAGTTTTTGATCGAAATAACTTAATTTTTTCATACATTTATTTTCATATAAAATAAGTTATTTAGTTGACTGTTTGGTTTCTTACAATTGAATAAAAATAGGTTGTTGTTTTTTTACATAAACATTGCTATATTTTATTTTTTTTGTATTAAGAAAATCTAAAAAATCAATCCCATTTTGATGAATAAAAAAGCTTGTTTTCTAAGTACTGTTTCTAGATTTCGCAACTAAGAATGCGATGAAATGTAAATTTTAAAATATTTCAATAAGATTTTAAAAAGTATTTTTTAAACGTCTTTACAGTATTAATCAATCATCAAATAGTGATTTTTTTCTATATTTGCTAAAAAAATTAAAAAATAGCGTGAAAAATTAAAATTTTTTCTTGAATGATAGGTTATAAATTTTTCAAAGTGCTTGTTTTTAAGAGAAAAACATCAATGAAATATGATAAAAATCTTTAGTAAAAAAAGTGAAATCAATAGTTATGTGATTTCTATTATGATTTTATGAAGCACCAAAAGCTTACATAATTTTTATTTTATTATGCACAAAAGTTTGAAATATCCATTTTTTATATTGCCTCTTTGTTAATTCAATAAATACTGACATTTTTTTATTGCTTTTGTTAGTGAAATATTATTACTTTTATTTTCACAAAAAAGAACTAGAAACCAAATTTTTTATCGATGAATTTATATAAATTTATATTTTTTTAGAAAAAAAGTCAAAAAAATACATAAATGATAATTTATCAAAACAAATAAATCATATTGACAAAAAGTGTAAGCATTTATTTTTATATAAAAACAAATATTTGTTTAGTGCTTCGAATATTCAAAATTCAAAATTATTTGCTGGTAAAGTGGTTATCGAAATAAATTTAGTATTATTTTATTCATTTTTTTTATTGGCACTAAATATTACTGGATGCATTAATAAGTAGTTATTTTTTTGTAACATAGTTGATGACTATTAGTATAGGCCTTATTTTATTTAATACAGATTGCTCAAACTATGTGTGTAAAATTTATTCAAACTCAATTAAAATGAAATCATTTTTTGATATAAAAAATATTTATCATTTCAATTTAACAAGTAATCTCAAAATTTCTTAATTATATCAAAAATTATTTCATTTTATGTGCGGGACTATAGTACTAATCGCGAGTTTAATTATGACTTGTTCTCTTTTCTTAAAAATGAAAAAATTTGTGTTGATATTATAAAACCAAGCCAGTTTATTTACATATTTTAAACAATTTAATATCTAAATTGTAAATTTTAAAAAAAAATCACAATTGTTTTTCTTTAGGTGCAATCCATTCAACTTTAATAAATCATTTGTAAATAAAACAACCTTTTTTACAATTTAAAATTGTCCTGTTTTATTTCCTATTATTCCTTATTTAAAAAAACAATATTTTTCAACCAAAGATCTATTATTCTACCATTCAAGCCATCAAATTTGGTCAATCTCACATATTTATTTTCGTTTTTTTATAACATTACATATAATTTATAACCTTTGAATGTGCGGAATCCTTATATAAAGATAAAAAGCGAATAATTTATTGTTTGTGTAGGTGTAAATAAGAAAAAAATGCAGAAATAAAAAATATTTAAGGATATTTAAAAATTTACAATTATGTCCCACATATTTCTAATAAATGACTTTTTTAGTTAACAATGACATAAAAAATGTGATTTAAATTTTTATGGTTGTGTGTTCGCATTATTATAACGTAAAATTTAATATATTTAACAGAAAACGCATATAATATCACTGAAATAAAAATTAAATGCTACTTATATTTTAAAACGTTTTTTTAAGAATATACTTATGCAGTCAAAAGAAGAAGATAAGCAAAGATAAAGATAAAATTCTATTTTCAAAAATTATGTGTAATAAACGATAGTATTATTAAAATCAAACACATAAAAAATCACATTAATATAGTGCTTTTTATATATTTATCTTGATGATTTGACCGTTTTAATTTTTCTTATCATTATGAAAGATGTCTTAATTATTCATTTTTCATAATGGATATATAGAGCTCTCTAAATAGTAACACAAAAACTTTAAAAATACCTATAGTTTTTTTTGTGCAATTACTATAACCTATTGATAATCGATAAGCATTGAAGATTAATATCTATAGCAGTGCAAATTTTCATTATCTTATTAGTAACGTATATATTAGCTTAAAAAATAAATTTATACTAGAAAAATTTTTTTTTACCTAATATCTCTGATTTACATTCATATACAGTTTTTTCTTGAAGTTAAGTTTTAAATGTGGCCTCGTACTTAAAAATGAAAATATTTGGTTATTCATTTTTAATGCGTATTTATAAAAATGAATTATTATCCAAAATATTTCTTGAAAGTATAAGTAAAATAATTAATTCTAATCTATTATCAGTGGTTTGTATATTTATGGCTTATTTGATTTTTTTTCTATATAATATGGTGATTAGTATCTTAATTGCACTTATTTTAATTCGTTACTGTATATACAACGAAAATAGTTAAAAATTACAAATAAAATATGAAAAATTGTATTACAAATAAAAAACATATTAACAACATAAATATAGATAAATAGCGCAAAAAAATATTGCTCCAAACAAATGAAACATTTTTGCTTTTATTTATATATTATTTTAAAAAAACCTTACTGATCTATATAATGAAATATCTTTTATAATATATCAGTTATTTCAATTTTCGAATCTTTTTGATGCGTCATCTAAATTTTGAAAGATTTTTAAATATTCAGAAAATTCCTAACTAGATATAAAATGAGATTTTCTAATAGTATTAAAATATATTACAAATATTTTTTTAATTTATATTTGTGAGCAAAAAAGTATTTTTTCATTTTTTAATTTTTTCAAACTCTATATTAAAACTTATAAAACAACGTTGGACATTATTCGAATTTTTATCTTGAATTTTTGCAAAAATTGTTGCAAATAAATGGTTTTTCTAGTTGAAAAATATAAAAATATATATATTTCTATATTTTTTTCATAAAAGTTTTTCTTGTTCGATGAAAGCGGATTATTGATATAAAAAGTGTTAAAAAAGTTGTTTTTGAAATCGCATATTTTTTGTATTTTTAAACCATTTAAATAATTTTTTTATAAGAAAATGCACCAAAAATATAACACAAAAATTTCGCAAAAACAAGAAAATTTCATCATTATTCGCGTGTCAATCAGATGTATAACGTCAACTTTATTTTTTTTGATAAAAATAATAACTAACGAAAAATAATTTCGAATTTTCAGAGAAACAAATATTAAATTCTGATTTTTATTTTCGAATCTAACAAATAAAAAAGCTAATTTTTTTAAATAATAAAAAATTGACACAATAAAAACTGTTGATCTTTTTACTTGTTTTTTAAATCTTAAACCTTTGTAAAAATTTAAATCACAATATACAACAAATATATTTTTCAAATATTTTTGTAAGCATTTTATTTAAAGTATGAAATGTAGTTTTATTTATTTGCAATATATTTATGGCACTTACATAGACATTATACAACTTATAAATATCCTAAGTAATTTTTTTTATTTTACGATGATTTTTACTCGTTATAGACGATATTTATAATAAAATCTTTTTACTAATGATTTATATGCACATAACTTGATTTATTTTTTTCTACAATTCTGTGATTCTTATAATAAAATTAAAAATACAACAGATTTATATTAAATTCACATAGCTTAAATAAAATAATACAAAAAAAGCTCAAAATATATATCAAGCCGAAAGAGCTAATCACAAATATATTTTCATTGTTTAGCAAAAAAATTAAAATGTAATTAAACAAAATAGAAATCTTGCACGTAAAAAAGAAATATAAAACATTTGAAATTAGAGAAATCCAGAATTTTTATTAGATTTTTTTTTCGATTTTAACCTCTCAAACAAAACCGATATATCTACAATTGAATGACTTAAGGCTTTTTGCATTTATATAAAAATAGAATACTTGACTTCGTCGTAAATATAGATATAATATCGTAAAAAAAAATTTACAATAATAAATTTATAATATATATCTAAATGCATAATTTTTTTCGTTTTTACGAACTTATACATACTTTGATTTTTTTTCAGAACGTAAATTCTAATTTATACTGTTTATATAAGAATTTTTAGTATCAATTTTTAAAAATATGTATTTTTGTCTCTTGGAATAATATTGCTGTGGTAAAAATTGATTTAAATTAATTTGCTATATAAAAAAATATGTTTATTATGCAATTTTTGTATTTTAAGAGTGTTTGGAAAATTTAGAAAAATATACATTATATTAAGACTGTTTTTAAAATAAAATTTTATATTATTTTGTAAAATTCAGATGACTTTCGTTTAAAATTTTTCTGTTTTGGTGAAGAACTATGATAGATAAGATAATTTATAAGATAAATATTATATTTTTTTTCAAATTATTAGTAAATATTGTTAGTTATGTGAATTCGTAATTAAACAAGAATGAGGTCGGAAAAAACTTTATATATATGTTAATTTAAACTACAATTTGTGAATTTTATCTGATTACTTCTTTTTTTCTAATTTATGCTGTAAAAAACATGTAATATAAAACAAATTAGTGCTTGATTTTTGCTGAATTTTTTAGAGAAGTTTATACAAAGTTATGTCTATTTGATTTTGCAAATAAGAACGTTTTTTTCTATTTACCTAAACCTACTTTGTGAAATAAACATGATTTTTGCATATTAAAATCAAAAGAAATATATCATTATTAGAAGTCATGGTATGTTTGAATGTTTTCATTCAGTAAGGAATTCCTTCAGAACTCACACAAAAAAATATTTTGTATTTTTTTTCATGTGTAAAGTGATGATCTTGCACCCAAAAAACATTTTCTTTTATATAATTTATAGTTAAATGTAGTATTATATATAAAAAAACTTTGTTATATATAATAATTTTAAATAACCAGTTTGTTTATATTGAATCAAAAAAAAAATTTTGAATACTTTTGTGGTTTTGACATTCTTTTGATTTACTTAATATTTTTATTTATGATTTTTTCAAGTTCTTTACTATTAATTGTGATTCATATTTATTCCTTTATCTTTAAATTTTTATTGTTAGCCTTTTTGACTCGCGCTTCACAATCTAATTTAATGATATTATTAAAGGAAAATAAGTTGAGTAACCGCTAAAAAAAAATAGTATTATAATATAAAGTTCAATTTTTTTAAAATCACAACTGACAGTTGAAATAAATATATGCTATTGTTTTTAGATGTTCTTTCAAAGATTGTTCAAAGTTTCCAATTTGAGTTTTTAAAAAAGACTAAAAATGTTAATAAAAGAAATTTACACATTTTTTTTATAAAAATTTAACGACATTAGTTACATAATAAATCAAGGGTTGTTATTCGAAATCTGCAAAATTTTCAAAAAACTTATCAGACACAAAATCAGAAAAAATAACTAAAAAAAATATATAAATTATCAGATTATGTCTAAATAATATTAGGATAATAAAAAAAATGTAATATAATTTATATTACAAAAATTTTCGCCAATTTCTATTTGAAAAAATCATTAAAATGTCGTTACTAAAAGACAATACCAAAAAACGAAAATACGATTTATACATAAAAAAAGTACAATTTTTCACACCATATGTGATACAAACATTCACATATTAACATTAATGCAAGTATATAAATATAAAAATCGTTTTTTTGGTCAATTTTAAATATGTTTTATATAGAATAGAGTTAAAATTTTATTGTTATTATGAAATTTAAAAAAATTTTATTACATGTAGGAATATTTTATAGTATTATCATATTAATAAATTTGTGATTTTAAAAGCAAGATTTACTTTTAATAAAATTTAAATATAAAACCCAAAGAAAAAGAACAAAAACTATAACAAAAAACAATTTTACTGGTGTTATTGGTAATGAAAAACAAATTAATAGTTAAAATTAAGCAACATTTTTCAAAAAAAATGTAAATATATTATAGAATTCCATTTACAAATTAATGTTTTTTTTCTTTATAGGACGCTATAAATTTTAAATTTAGAAAAAGATAACAATAGAACTAGTAAATTTATAAAACTATATTTATGCAAAGTAAAATTATTTAAAATTTTATTTTGGAATATTGTCATACGGAATTTTTTATTACAAAATAAAAAGTTTTTTTGTTCAGTTCAAAAACACAATAAAAAATTGTCGCTTATTTTGAATTGTTTTATGTTTTTGTGCATATAAAAGCCTTATATGGCGATAAAAAGAGTTAATTCAATAATAAAACAGCGTAAAGTATTTCTTAACATGTTTTATAAACATTTACTATACGCCTTATTTAATACTCTATTCTGCTAAACGAGTATTTTCCCACAATTTAATTTCATACACACTAACAATTATCACTATGAATGTTTTAGTGTCATTATAATTTTCTAAAAAAATTGTAGTTCCCAGGGTACATTAACCGGGCAACTTTCGGATGCTTCAACTTTTTGGATTTCAAAATACTCAATGAAATAGGAAAAGATATTTTGAACTTGGTAGCATAGTTATTGTATGATCCTTATGCACTTATAAATCAATATTCAATATAAACACAATACCAATCGATCAAAGTTTAAAAACTTTCAAATAAAAAAACAAAAATTGAGCAATTATAATGCATATAGACAAAAAATTAAGCAGAGATTTTTATTCAAAAGCAAAAAAAACCAATTCAAAAATGTAATTTCAAGTATCTCTTAACATTAAAAACTGTTCATTGGGATTTTATAAGAAACGTTATTTCTGTGACATATAATACCACACAAACTGATTTTTAAACTATTTTATCCACTTATTTTATGAGTTAAGCTGGTTTTCGTGATAATATTGATAAAAAAAATTCAAATATAATTTTTATCCAAAACATGTTTTGTTAGAGTAAATTCTAACTTATGACATCTCTTGAAATAAAATGTGAATACCTATGTT
>AFBI03000235.1:4956-14961 GCA_000230595.3 Edhazardia aedis USNM 41457 | reverse complement strand
AATATGTATCTTTTCTCATATAATGATATGATCGAGGATATTTGGAAATTTAGTAACGCTCATAAGTGCTTTTACCCGTAAAGAATACTAGTGTTTATTTTTTTTATCATATTTATATAATTTCTTCAAATCTCTCTCTATGTTATTTGCACATACTTAACAAATTTATGCAAAAAATCAAAAAGCATCGTTTATAAACTTAGAATATTCTTTATCCTGAAGATAACACAATAGATTTGCACCAAAGGTTGTTTGTAGAAGTTCGTATGAATTTTCTGTGATATAATAACTGTAACAGTATTTATTTGTGGATATCACACTCATTATATATGAATATGATATTTTGCACATTTTTCAATGAAATAATCAAAATTATCTAAAATTGTATTTAAAAAACAAAAAAACACGATTTATTCAAAAAAAAACAAATCATTTTTGTTTTGATTTGTTATATTATCCTTTGCCTGCAATTATTACAATATTGAAATAATTAATATAATAGTAATAGTGCAAGTTAATAGAAAGCAATCTGTATCCATACACTTAATATCTTGCAAATAGTGTTTTTTTTTAGTAATACAACGGTTTTTTAGATATCTTTGTACGCAATTCTGCTAATACTAATTAAATAGTAAAACAGAATAGCAAGTTATTCGTATAAAAAAATAATAATAAAATTTCAATTTAGACAACGGAAAACTTAATTGAATGCTAAGTTCGAAACGTTAAGATGTTGGAAAGGTTGTATTCTATATTTTATTTTCATGTTGATTTTTTAATTTCTATGTACTATGAATTATGGTTTCTGTGGAAGAAGTCAGCTGAATGGAAATCGACTGACTTTTTATTGACAGAATTTATCTGCATAAGAAATAATAATATAATATAAAAAATATTTAGAATTCATAAATAAGATTTAGAAAAGCTTAATAGGTATATGTATATTTTTGTTATTTTTCTTTTTTTCTAAAACGATTTTTTTCTTTCATAAATCTTCTTATTATGTTCTTATTATTGAGTCATATCCCTTATTTTATTTTTTTTCAATATCTTAATAAGTTAGGTTTTACTTTTGTCTATAACTTATATTTATTTATATACATTTTTCCTTCCCCGTAGATGTTGAAGCGCAAAATCTACGTATATCATATTATGTTAGCGATAATATTAAAATTTTTTTGATTAGTGATTGTTAAAATCGAAAACTGTTACATACTAGAAATCGAAATTATAGCATATTTTTTAAAAAAAACATTGATGAATTAGATAAATTATTATATACTATAAATAGAATACACACTAAATCACAAGAAATATGTTACTCAAATTTTGATTTGTTTATTCAATTTTTTTGAGTATTATTTGTACATTTCTATTTGTTTATCTATACTGAAAATTTGTAAATTTATCTGTAAAATGCTTTTGAAAAAAATTATAAGTTAATGTTTACATTTTTCGCTTTCTCTGTTTTTTTTTTCTTGTATTACATTTAGTTGATCATTTTTTTATGAAAATATATTTCATTGTAATTTAGAAACACCTCAACTAATAAAACACACCTAGATGTATTAAAGTTTTTTTCTGGCAACACAAATCTTTCCTAAATAGTTAAAGGAATTTATAATGTATCACTAAGATAACATTATATCTAAAACGTGTATATGTGATAAGTAAACTGATAATAATGTTTACTACGAATTATACTGTATTTGAAGCAAGTTTTTGCTAATTTTCACACTATAGACATTAATTACAAGCGTTTTTATAATAATTTTTTTTAAAAATTTGCTTTGCTAAACAATTCTCTGTTAGAACGCAAAAAAAATAGTTTATAGTTAATCAATAGTATACGGTAATGAATTGACGGAGCAGTAAAAGAAGACAGCGAAGCAGTTTTTACATTAATAAATTTGTGAATTCACTTACTTTTTTTACATAAAGCTTTATATAGCTAATATAAAACCTTTTTGTATTAAAATATCTTTTATCAAACGAATTAACTCTGATGGTTAAGTATTAAACCATATCACAATTTGTCGCAAATATTTAAGTTGTCTTTATGATATTTTGAAAATTGAAAAAACCTATAAGTATCATATGTTAAATCTAGATGGATGTCTTACACTTCAACAGATTTGTATTTTTTTGTATGAAATTTATAAAAAAAGTAAATTTTATGAGAAATTTTACATTTTAAAGGCTTTTTTTTCTTAAGTAAATTATTATGTAATATATGTAAAAATTGACTTACATTAAATGGGTCGTTAATAAGACCGTATGGTATTCTAACTATCAGCAAGAGAAATATTTCCTAAAGGATGAAGCAAATTTTATTATAAAAAGGAATATTATAGATGTAGTAATAGTAGACACAGCTTTCAATTGGTATTATTTTGAGAAATGACCACAAGTTATATTTGATGTTTTTAAAAGTAATCCAATCGTCTAAATGCACACATCTTGGTGATTTTCATTGCTACTCTTTTTTGTAAACAGATAAGTTTAATCTAATGTATGCTATGGTTTTACTATTTTTCGTTTATAATTGTTGTGTTCTTTGTTACAAACACAACACCGGTGTGGAGTCAAAGAAGGATGTTTAAAATGTTGGAACAATAATTACCACAAATATTTTTTTTAATTCATCGGTTTCAGTAAATAGTCCCTTTTTTAAAAAATAAACAAAGAATTCTTTAACCTTTTACTATATGAATTACAAGTATAACAAGGGCATTAACAGTGTCACAATCAAGAACATTAGGTTTATGCCAACAGGTCCAAGGAACAGAAAAGCCGGTTCAGAAGATGTAAAAGTGGTAAATAATAACCATCACTGTTCGTTGCTTATAGAATACTTCAAGAAAGGCCGCATCCCAATGTTCTACCACACTAATATTATACTAAATATGTTGAAAATCATTCTTTCGTTTTAGCCGTTTCTTGTTGCTGATACGTAATAGTCTGTTTCAATACAATCAGATTATATTTATTATTATTTTATTCCATTTCTGTTATCTCGTTTAGGTTATGAAACATCAAAATAGTTACATAAGCTAGAATGTTATTTAGCTATTTTATAGTTGTAAAACAAAGTCGATATGTTTTTTTTATAACATAAAACATTCTATTTTATGATAAGCTAATAAAAGATTGATGAAGTAAATGAACATGTATAGCAAAAGTCTTTAGATCGTTCTTAAAAATTTTCAGATTGTTCGCAAGCACATCCTAACCTTTTGATATTTATATGTTTAAAAAAGTTATAAAAAATTTTTTTTAGCCTCATTATAGTGAAATTAAAAAATTATTAACTACACAAAGCGAAATTTCAATACTTTGTCCGCCGATTGCGACAATTCCGTTATTTTCCTCGCAGAGAAACACAATATTAAGAAAATTGTTGAAAATATATAATGTACTATTTGATCAGTTTTTTTTTATTGCATTGACATGATTTTATAATGAAAACTTAAACAAGTTGCTGAACTTATAATTTAAATTATAATCTAACAATTTTTAAAAAATCTATATTGTCGAACCATAAAAAATTCGATAAAATGTAAATTACATAAAAAAAAATAGTGTATGCATTTATAAAACACGATTTGAGAAAAAAATTGCTTCAAAAACCATATTTTTGAGA
The DNA here is from genome assembly GCA_000230595.3 of Edhazardia aedis USNM 41457. Taxonomy (NCBI): domain Eukaryota; kingdom Fungi; phylum Microsporidia; family Culicosporidae; genus Edhazardia; species Edhazardia aedis. The sequence continues at coordinate 11,318 of AFBI03000235.1, read as the reverse complement.
TTGTATTCATTAGATTTCAGAAGTAAATATTATCAAAAAGCAATATTATATTTGTAAAATTGATTCTAAAAAATTTTTTACATACATATTTATGAAAAATCACTACATAATGATATGTAAAACTTAAAATATGCTTTCAAAAATTTGAAGCAAAGATAAAATTTTCTAAAAAGAAATTCAAAAAAATTCTATGCGGTTAATGAAAAAATAAAAACGTATTGAATTAGTTGATTATGTTTCTATAAAAGAATACTTTATTTTGAAACTTACGTAAATTATACAAAATTTCTTGATAGCTTTTATTATGTACTTCATCTAATATCAAGCATGTGAATACATTTGAATAGACATTTTTTGTGCAATATTGTATGCAAAAAATTAAACTCTTTTTAATTTTGGTAAGATAATTTCGCATTCTTATTTATTTTTTTTAAATATCAATAATTACGATAAATAATTTTGCAATCCATATCTGTTTGCAAAAAATAAAATTTAAAAACCAACACAAAAATAGTAAAAAATATAGTTTTTTGTAGTATGTTTTATGGTTCATCTTTGGAAACCCCGAAGAGCAAACACCTTAGTTTTTTATATTTCTTAAAACCTCTTTAGTTCAATTTATTATAAGATTTAGAGGATATTTTGTAATTTTTTGAAAAAAAAGGTTATTTTATTATAAGTATGTTTTTTCGAAAATAAGTTAATGGCAATTCACAATTAAGACAATTATCAAGATAATACTTGATGGTATGTGTTACAACAACTAATGTATAAACTAAAAGCAAATTTATTTTCTATCTTCACAAAAACATCAAATCAAACTTTTTTTCTGTTAAAGAAGAAGTAGTTTTAAAGATTTTGATAATACACGGCTTTTAAATTAACTTATTCATCACAATTCGGCTAAAAATACTTCCTTTATATTTTTAATCAAAAATATATTGATTAATAAACTAAATAACAAAATTAAAACACAGATTCTTGTGTTTGTTTAAGAAAAAATCTATTACACAATGTTAATCATCTTTAAAATATGATACTTTGTTACATCTACAAACTTAGTCAATATGTTAATATATCTTTTATGCAAACGAAAAAATATGATATTCCGATTTTTTAGTTTTGAATGATTAATATTATTACTTCAATTGACAAAAGCTTACATAAACAATTGAATTTATGCAAGATATAATTATTTAGGAAACATATATATAGCTAAAAAGCAATATTGTTTCATAAATAAAATTTTTTAGGTTTTATATTTAAAATTCGAAAAAAATATAGCAAACAGAAAAATCTACTTACAAAAAAAATAAATGTTTATGTTATAAGTTTTAGATTTTTTAGGTATTTTTTATTTTTCAAAAAGTGGTGAATTTTTTTTATAAAAAAAAACATTTGGAAAAAGGTTTTATTTGTTTAACATTATATTCACTTTATAAGCTAAAAATCGGTTGATTATAAACTTGATAAGGTAATTTTATATTTTTTTATTCTTGTGAATTATAAAAATGTATAGTATAAATATTTTATATTTGTTTATATGCAATAAAAAGTATATTTTTGTTATTTAGTTGTTTATGAATTTTTTTCTTCAAAAATACAGCAGTTTCAAATGATTATTGTTGATATTTGTTTTAATAGTTTGTTTTTTTAGCTAATACGGCTTTTTTTAAACTAATGAAAATCAAAAAGGAAAAAGAAATTTTAAATCTATAACATATTAATAACGGAATTTTCAAATAATAAACGATCACAAGTTTGAAGCACTATGATACCTATTAATGGAAACTCAAAATTTTTTTACAATTCATAAAAGCTTACAAATACTATAACTAAAATAAAAGATTCTTCTTGCGTTTTGTCACAAGTTACTTTTTTTATAAATTTTAGAATTAATCTAAGTTTTAAACCATAAAACACACATTTTTTTAAAAAAAATTCATTCAAGAAATAGCAGAATTTTAAAATCTCATATTCTTAGGTTTCCAGAAATATTTATGATACACTGTAAAAATAAAATGTAGCTATATGGTGGATTTCACCGTTTAAATTGTTAAAATAAACGGGATAAAAACGTTTTTAGTATGGTTTAAAAGTATTTGTTTTGTTATCAATCTTAGTTGTTTGTATTTGTTATCATGACGTATCATTTTTACATTCTTTCATTTCAGTTTATATTTTTTCATGTGCTTTTTATTAATTTTTTGTTTAAAGAAATACATTATAAAAGTAAATTAGAAGTAATGCTTTAAACTACAAACTAATACATGAAATTAAATTTTAACTTATCGAAATATTATATATGCACATACATATTATAATATAAATGAAATGTAGTGCCGATTATGCAATTGCAATTATCTAGATAAGAATTTATTCTTAATTAAAATCTTATTATAATTGTTATAGAAAGAATGTGAAAATTTATGAATACTATTTTTAATATAAAAATCTATTGACTGATTATTTCTATAATAATTGAAGTAGAGTGCTTTGTATTATGCGCGAAGAAAAAAAGTATTATATTAACTTCGGATTATAATAAGAAGTAGTAATCTATTTTCTAGATATCTGAAAGTTTTGTAAAACATTTTGTTTATAGTAATATGTTGAGATACAAGATCCAACAAACAAAAAATAATCGTAAGTTGTCGAAATAGAAATTTGTTTCAGTCAAGATTGAAAAAGAGGGAAAACCTCCACAAAAAATCAAATGAATCATATAATCGATCACATTATATTCCATATTTAAATTCTGCTTAAAATGTTTTTCTACGTTGCTAAGTCAATTTTTTCTAATCAATTACGATTTTTTAATTATTCAGTTAACTATGACCTTTTGTCTAAAAACTCTGATCTTTGCAAAAAGAGTGAATAATGCGATGGTTGTAAGTTGGTTATTTACAAAACATTATGCAATTTAACAAATAAAAATTTTTCTGATTTAACGAAGTATTTATTTCATAGATTTAATTTTGTGTTTGTAAGTCATTTCGCAAAAAATATCACACTTAAAATGTATTTTTTAATGCTGAAAGAGTCAACTTTTTATTGCTATTATTTTTTTTACAATTATTTAGTGTTAATAGACAATTGCTTCTAAAATGCAATGTCAAGAAAAAAGAACGAACGTAATTCTTTTACATTAAGATTTTATGCATGTTTTCAAGCTATTTGGTTTTATCGTAACATCCTTGAATATTAAAATGTCATTTTAAATATATAAAACTATTTAAAAAACAGGATATACAATAAAAACCACAAGAGATCCTATCCAAAAATTGCAAAAATTTTTTTATATGTGGAAATTGCGTAATACGCAATTCTAGTAATATAGCGACTACACACCAATAGTAAAACTATCAACCATATCACATATTAGGTTTTGAAATACTTTTTGGTTTTTATACAATGTTTATAAGTTTGAGATTGCAGTAAGAAAGATTTATGATCTCAAACTTTGATCTTTCATGTGCTTCAAGATTTATTTACTTTCTAACGTTGCATAAAATACTCATATTTTCATGTTTGATCTACTTAATATCATCTTCATAATTATTGCGCAATAAAAGTATGATGAAGAGATTGTTTTATAGATTTTGAGCAAAAAAATATATTTGTACATTTTCGTATGATCATTGAAGTCATGAAATAAATGTGAAAAATAAAGTATTTTAGATAAGAAAACCAACAAATGCAAACAAAAATCTAATTTTTTTAAAAAAAGGACTGTACGTATCAGTGATAAATATCACATATTTTCAATAAATTAAAATACTTGAATTTTAAATTGAAATTAAAAGTCTTAAATTTATAAATTATAATGATAATATTTAATATATTAAATATAATAAGTTGTTTTTTTAGCATAAAATAGAATAAATTCATATAGAATATTCTTTGTAATTTTTTAGGAATAGAAAAATCACAAAAAAAAATTCAAGATTGGTAAGACAGCAAGTAATGATTTCAAAAGAAACAAAAGATAAAAATTTATGTAGAAATTAAGGTAGTAGAAATTATAGTGTTCATAATAAAAATATTAGTAGTGTGATGATTCTCGGGCTAATTTTTAAAATTATAATAAAAATATTATAAAAAGTGTTTGTAGGCATTATTTTTTTCGTTGAGTATCGCCTTGGCGACTAACAGGGGTTGGATCTTGTTAAAGTATTCCATCGCCTTCTTTCGTCTTGGTTAGAGAAATATAGAGGGTTATTCTCAATGCCTTTTATAGTTGCAGAAATGTGCGTAATATCATTGGCTGTTTTATTTTTGCAACTACTACCCATTTTTCTGGTTTCTTTCCAAGATTTAAGAAGACTCATATCTGTTCGTTAGATACAGCAGTAGTTACTGTAGTTCAAATTTAAATGACGCTAATTCTTTTTTAAACTAAAACAAAAATTTTTCATTTTTTATTGATATATATTTTTTAAAAAAATTTATTTGAAAAAAGGTTATGTTCCTTCATTACAGTATATGTTCACATCGATTGATTTATCAATTTTCAGCGTTTTACTAACCTCTGTTTACAATCTCTTGGATCAATGTAAGGGTTTGATTTTATAAATTTATTTAATCTTTTTAAAAAATCGTTGTCTATAAGACTCAGTCATTTAGTACATGTTTTATACAAAGATTTTCTTATGAGTATAATTACTCTTACATTTCTTTCGAGTTTAATGAAATCTTATGAGTCAATACATCTGATAATACCAAATTCTATACGAATAAGTGATTTAAAAAATCTTATTTACAAATATAGATATTTCCGAAAATTTTTGGATTATCGAGAACAGGATTTATACGATTACAAACATTTTTCAACTTATAGATATTGTATTGGTATAATTAGCCTTTTTGCAATACTATTTAACTCAAAAAACTTCCAAAGCTTGTAAGTTTTTTTTCTAATATTCTAATACATTGGCACTTTCAACCGTTAAATTTTTTTAGATCGACATTGTTTCGAGAAAAATTCTAATCACATTCTATCGGTTATTAAAATGAATATCAGATATTTTTTCTTTAATTATATCGTTTTCTTTACAGATTTAGCATGGTTTTTTTAATCACAAAATATTAAATCACATTTTGAAGCTATTATTTTTATTTCGAATAATGTTAAAAATAAAATCATGACTTTGTAGTATGTAGTAAAAATCTTTAATAAAATAATAAAAATTTTCGATTACAATTAAAATTTAACCCGATTTTAGGGTGATACATTTGTTATTTCTTAAAAAATTAAGAATTTCTGTATGATAAAAAAAGTCAAAATTTTTCTTAATGCATTGAAAATTTTAAAACTTTAAAACAAACTTTCTAAATTTTGCATAGTGTAAAGGTAAAAAGCATTCAAGATTATTTACAATGTTTTAGATTATTGTATTACAAATAAATTCATGTTGCAAATATATAAAGAATTATACATGATCTTATAATTTTGGTATGCATCTTTGTAATCAGATCCTTAAATTTACTTAAAAATATAAAAATACAAGTATAAATGAACTAAAAAGTAAAACTAAACATATGCGTACAAAAATAATATCTGATATCTAAATCAATAATATAATTTAGGTATATTAGTAATACAAAATATTATTTTTTATACAATCTTTCTTTTTTTTCAGTTATATTTTACCCAAAATATAGTTGTTTTTTTTGTGTTGTTTTAAATTTTTTAGATAGTAAACGTATCATTTTGTAGTTGTAAAAATTCTATCTACTAGACTTTTGGTAAAGTTATGCTTATTACATCATAATTAAAGCTATATGATTTGAAAAATGTCTGATTTAATTTTATGGGTACATATGGCACAAAAAATTTATTTTCATCATTTCAATAAGGGTGTCGCCGTAAATCCAACTATATTTGCACAAGCTTTCAGATTATTGTTTCTCAGTATAAATAATTAAAAAGTAAGCCAAATTTTTTTCGAATCTTTTTGAAACAAAAATTCAGCGGTTATTGTAAAAAATACGTCAAAAACACAGATAATTACTATATGCAGTCTAATAAATTTTATAATATTACAAATTTTATATAGAAAAAGTGTGAAAAATTTTTAACGCATTTTAATTTATAAAATGATTATTCATTGCCATAAATTATACATAAAGCAGATTTAATTGTGTGTTGATTTTTAAAGTAATCTGAAAATAGATTAGAATTATTTCATTCTAATTATAAAGATTTTAGATGGTTTATAATTTGATTAAGTAACTTATATAATAGGAGATTCAAATGGTTAAATAAACTACATAAAAAATGATTTTTATGTAATAGAAAATGATTAAATGCAAAAATATAGATTTCTTATTGTTTTAAATAGATTTTTTAAAATGTTGGT